>JAIPRM010006997.1:0-17764 GCA_025469315.1 Stegophylla sp. TES_Ste_2020 | reverse complement strand
AATTTTGGGTAGTTTTTTCCAAAAAAAAAAATTAAAGAATTGATAAATTAAAAAAATTGCCTCTTTAAAGTACAATCTAGAGGTAAATCCGGTTTCAAAAAGTTATTGATCGAAACTTTTGGACAAGTATTTCCATACGAAAAGTTGTACACAGAAAAAAAAAATAAACATCATTGTAAAAACACTAGCTTCTTCATTTCGTTCAGAATCTAAAAAAATCACAATGGATATTTTTTTTTTTTAAATACCATAGGGAAACTATTGTAACCACAATTAATTATTGTAAACTATTGTGAATTTATTTATTTTAATTTTGAACTATTATGAATTATTGTGAACTATTACGATTTTATAATAATACATTCTGGACACATATTTTTACTATTAGAATATTACTATATTATTGTGAACACATATTTAATTTAATTTCGCACACATTTTTTGAACCACTGAAAATAAAATATTTTTATGGTACCACCGATATTCCGCGCTTATTTCATTTCTTTTGTTCAAAATATACAAAAACCGTACGGTCGGCCGTCATTAGGAGTTCATTTAAATATATTCTTTAATAGAACATAACCGTATAGCTACGGTACCAATGGTTAATGAATATTCGATTGGTTTTTGTGAACGGTTTATTGGAATAATTTTGAATTCATAATTATGTTTCTACATATATGTATTTTGATTACTTTCAAATTTCGTATGCAAAAAAACGCATAATATTAATGAAATGGGTTAGTATTGTGTTTTTTGTTTTTTTCTAACGCTTTTTTTTTCTCTCTCTCTCTCTCTCTAAGCGAAAAACCTGAAATTGCCGTTCAACAGCTGTTTCTCGTGACGTATGCCGGTTACGCATTTAAATATTTTTATCGTTAATTAAATTTTAACCTATTTTAATTTTACGCGAATTATAATATGTGTGTTCATGTTATGAATGCTTTTTTTTTTTTTTATTTTACCTAACCACCTAATTTACATGGATACTTGTTCTCGTAGTGAAAAAAATGTGTACGGTAAAGATTTATATATTTATACACTCGTGGAAGTAATATGCTTACACACATATGTTTTTTTTTTTTTTATAAGAACACGTACCATGTAGTTCAAAAAAATTACAACATCTTGCTGCTTATTTCAACCGACATTAAATAGTAATAATAAACATCGTTGTAAAAATAACTGACGTTTTCGCTTCACTCGGAATCCAAAACAGTTTAATCATACTCACGTGAAAACAATTATCAACTTAATCGGAATTCAAAATTTAAACAAAAATTGAACTCGCTAATCATTATGAAATTTGGAAAATTAAATAAAAGAAATTATTTGGGCAATGTTTTACAATATAAAATAAAAAAAAAATTCCTAATAATATTAGATATATTTTCAAATTTTCTACTGAAAGTGATCGAATTGTTTTTGGAAAATTATTCCAAACAAATCTGTATAACACTACTATTGTTTCGTTAATATTTAAGGAAAATTTCGAATTTATATCATAGATATTTCTGACTTAACGATGGCATATTTTGCTCATTATATTTATGCTTGGGGGAGTTTGAGCACATTTGGAAAAATCAACCCTTTATAGCACTGAGTTCACAAAACGAAAAAAAAATACATAAACCGAAATGTTTTTTTTTTTTATGACATAATATTACTAAAAGTATATAAAGTTTTTCAAATTCGTCAGAATAAAAGTAATTAGTTTTCAACTCAATTAGTTCGAGTTGAAGGGAAACAATCGTCATAATTTTCTTCAATGGATTTTCAAAATAAATTTAATGAAACAACTAAAAAACTTATTGTAATTTTTTTTTTTTCTATAAATCAATTTTTTTGGACATAATGATTAATTTTAAAATTATTGGGCAGTTTTCCAGTGCCCAAAAATTTAAAGTTTTAATTTTACATCGAATGCTTTAATAGAATTATACTGAGTTATTCATATCAAAATATGACCTTACCAGGTTCGTGTAATTTAAAATTTAAATTTTATTGAAACGTCTCTCTGAAGGAACGCTAAGTGCCACAACATCTATTACTAAGCAATTATCATTTTTAATTTCCAAAATCGGTATTGAACTAAATGACGATAACTCATATATATTTCCAGCAAATAATTTGTCTCAACCTGTGTGATATTTTTTATAATGAATAAAGGATGAAAAAAAAAAACAAGTCCAATATCGTTTTTAATTTTTTATTGCGGTGAACCTGCCGAAGTTTGGGCAACACTGGTTTACAATGTTGTTTTATAATAATTTTAATGTACCGAGTGGAAAAAAAAATTGCATAAATTATATTATTATTATTATTATAACTATTAATATAAATCAATGTTTCGAAATCCAACACAAAACTAGTACGAACTCGGGCTAAACGTAACAATTATTCGTACTCAAATCCGAACCAGAAACCTTACAGTGGTAATTATAATATTTTTTACGGTCTTTTTAGAAGATAATATTATTATTATGTTTGAATGGCTCAATGTGTGTCAACTGTAATCAAAAGTTGTTGCATACGATATTATGCAAAGATACATATAACGGCGAGTGCCTACAGGTTTTTTTTTTTTTTATCTTAAATGCAGTCGAAGATACGTTTCGACAACGTTTCAAATTGCGTTTGTCGATAATAAATTCAGAAAAAAACAAACTATAGAATGATGGTAGAAAAAAAAAAATAAAAAAAATAGATCATTCGGAATGAATGTTTGGGCGCAACGATTGGAACGGAATAATATGCAAATGATTTCTGCGCGATTATAATATTTCAGCACTATCGTTCAACTCTAATTTATAATAAATAAATCATTTAACTAATCGTTTAACTCGATCTTAGCCCATGTTGTTCGTGGAAAAATAAAATAGCAGTTTTGTTAATTTCAATTTTATTTTGTACAGTAATACCATTGATTATTAATAATATTATTATAAGTAATAGTAATTAATTATATTAATAATTAATGGTAATACCTATTATTGTATTGTAATTAAATAGTGTGTTTGGCGAAGGGTATAGAAACGATCGAAATTGGAAAACCTAAAAAAAAATCCTTAATAAAATACTACTTAATGCAATAAGAAAATTCCTTTAAAAAAAATTGTATTGTTATTTTTTCCTGAATTCGAAAACATAATATTATGTAATATTATAAACACACATCAAAATACGTATTTTGAATTTCGAAATTATTAGAAACGAAATAATTTTACAGACCCGACTTGCGATAAATGCTATAAGCAATAGCGGCTGAATAAATATTTTTTAATATAATGTTTGCTAGTTATGATTTTTGATGGGAAAAAGGTTTTTAAAATACAAAAATTCCCTAAAAATCTCGAGCGTAGAAAATTTTTTAAAAATTCTAAACGAAAGTCAGTGGCACAACCAAGGGGGTGTTTTGGGTGTCTGGACACCCCTCTTAAACCATATTTATGGAAATTTTATTCAACAAGTATTGAAAAAAAAAATCCTTTTAACTATATACAATTATAACCTCTATTAATACAGAGATAAACTTGAAACATGCTTTAAAAATTCATATTGTTGAATATGCAACGCTAAATAATTGTGTGAAATTTCTAATTAAAAAGAATTAATGAATTCTCGTAAAGCATCCATTGACATTGATTATAATTTTATATTTAAATGGACACCCCCCTTGAAAAATTCCTAGTTGCGCAACTGATGAAAGTTTTTTTTTTTATACAAAAAAAACGCATTTTTGTGTTTGATAAACACTGTTTTAGAAATCCCAGGAAAGAATAAAATTAACGTTAAAATCAAAATTTTAATTATAATTGTTTTGTGTTTCAAAAACGACTTGATTAATAGTCGGACAAAGTATCGCGAGTACCTAATGTTTTTAATTTTGTAAAAATATTTTTTTTTTCCCCGCAAATCAATATCGGAAATAAACTAAACTCGCGTTCAGCAAAATTATTCATAAAATTTACGAGTTCGGTAAACATTTTAGCAGTCAGTCATCGTTTTAAGTAACAAAGTGGCGTTGAAGTTGTATTTTTCTAAAGTATATGTTATGTCTTTTTCCGACTAATTGTAGCTAATTTATTCGTAATTCGATTTCAAACCGAGACCGAATTATTTGTTTCTCGTCGTCGTTACTCGTTTAATGCATCGATTAAAACTTTTTGCCAAACTTTTGACTTACGTTTTTAGAGTCCTTATTATCTTTTTTTTTTTTTTTTGTGAATGAAAGATATAACTCTGTTGTTATTTCCCATTGATTGAATTGATAAAACGCTAAAAGGAAAACTCTTTTCTTATGTTTTCAAATTCCCAAGTTATATTTTTCGTTTTCTTATAGCATTTTCGAGGATTGGTAAAATAATAATTAAAACCATAACAACATATTTTATAAAAATTAAAGTCGGAAATGCTATTCGCACCATTTTACGTATCCTTAGCTTCTGGTATAGGATAATCGTTGTGGGTATTGCTGTACTAATAAAAATAATATGTGTGTTGAAATAAAACGATTTTGAACGGAGATTCAATGTAATACACAAAAAAAAAATATATTTACAGTTATGTATTGAGAATGTTTAACAAAATATAATAATCCATGTCGATTTTAACCATTTGCGAACATATAATTATTATAATTTCATGGGTGGTATTTTTTATTTATTTTTTTTTATATTTTGAAGTTAAATATATAAGTGTGGTTTAAACGGTTAGCCACCCTTTTAAAAAAAGAATGACAACTAATCCTGAATTTCAAGGACAGTAATTATTGAAAAAATTGTATTTTATATTTTTATCAACATAAAAAAAAATTTGCATACCGTAAGGTCAGCAGGGGCGTATTTAGGATTATTGTTCAGGAAGGACTAAAATGAAATCTGACTAAATAATTCCTGATTAATGATACTATTTATCTATATGAATAGCACTTAATGATTGCGATTCGGGGGCGAAAACTACTCTTTGTAAGGACTTGTCCCCCCTCCCCTAGTCCTTCTTAAATATACCCCTGACGTGATGATGATTTTTAAGGGTAGCAAAACGGTAGTGTGGTTACCTCGAAAATATTTACGGAATAGCAAAGGCACTCTAGTAACTTTTCATACATTCTTTGTAAACAGTTATATGAATCATAATTATAAATTTAAACGTATGTAAAAAAAATTCACTCGTAAAATTGTTTGGTAAAAAAATATCTACCGGATTAAGAATCAAAAGTTGTGTGTAAGGTTTTACGCGAATAAAATAAGTTTCAAACGAATTTTAACTTTAAACACTAATGAAATAGAATAAACTTATGGTTTTCGCGATTATTACAGAGCCGTAAGATTGTTACGAAATTCTCAGCCCACAATTTTTAAAAGACTTTTTATTTTAAATTGAAAAAACTCACGAAAAACGAGAATTTCCAATATTTCCAAAATTCTACACCCGTCTCAAAAGCGGTAGACATTTTTTGAAAATTCTATGCTACACAATAACGGGGAGAGAGATATATTGAATTTTAATCTACCATACCAGTATTGACTTTAACGGTACCTACTACTGAATGTATAAATAAAATTCGAGGTAGTTTTTCGCGGCTTTTTGGGGAAAAAATTTCAAAATTTCCACGAAACCGAATCGCCCGAATCCGAAACGCGACGTGTACAACCGCGTACTACTGACCCGGGAGAGGAACCGTTTCACGAGGAAAAAGCCGCACATACTTCGCACGATGGGTGTTCTTCGCACGACAGGTGGGATTCTCTTGACGGGTGTATTGAATTTTAAAGAAACGATAAATTATTTCTTCAATAAAACGATTCTGAACGAAGGAAGTTAATAATATAAAAAATAAATGAGAAAAAAAATGTTAGAAAAATGTCCAAAATTTTTTTTTCACATTTTCAACATTTTCTTGCACCAAAATCTTTCTTATATTATTTTCTATCTATGTTTTATTTAAAAAATTCGGATCAAAAAATGATGGTTTCCGAATCGTTTTTGTCAAATTTTGAGTAGTTTTTCCAAAAAAAAAAAAAAAAAAATTGAAGAATTGAAAAATTCAAAAAAATGACCTCTTTAAAATACAATCTAGAGACGAATCCGGTTTCAAAAAGTTACTGATCGACACTTTTGGACAAGTATTTCTATACAAAAAGTTGTACACAGAAAAAAATAAATAAATAAATAAATAAACATCATTGTAAAAACACTAGAGCTTCTTCACTTCGTTCAGAATCTTAAATACTACGTACGAGTATATATTATTTTGAAATTCTGCAACAATACTCGGCCGTCGTGTCCAAAGCGCACGGATTTCCTACAGTAAGACACGTACACTTTGATGCTGTTTTCCGCGTTCGTCTGATGTCACTCGCGTTGTTGCAGCAACAGCATCGACGACGACGATGACTCATCAGTCCGTCGTTGATTGATATTTATAATATTTTTTTCTCCGATTTTGCTCGCGTCTTACAAGGACACTCTGTGTGTGGCGGGGAGGGGGGGAAATACAAATAAATCCTACGAAAAAAACGTCGGCCGGCCGGCAAAAATAAATACCACTGTCCGTCATCGTGTGTTTACACTCGGCGGCGGCGATGATGCAATGACACGGACACGTGCACAAAGGAGATGATGCGCGGAATCCCGGTAAAAATACATTATGTATACATATATATATATATATATACACTTTGAGTACGAGCGGTTATTATTGTTGTTCATTTTTGATTTTTTTTTGATTTTTTTCCATCCGAATTTTCGTCATCGTCTCATTGTTTTCGGTTATCTCACGTTTCCTCTACCTACAGCCATTCCGTGTTTTTCCGCTGCACTCCTATCACCGTCGGGTGACTTAACGCAGCGAAACGAAAAGATTTTCAAAAATAACTCTACTTGTAAAATAATTGGTATTCGAATAAAGATCTGTTCAGAACCGCCGTTTCGTTGGAGAAATCGTTCAACGTTTCTTTGAAATCATTCAATTAATAGCATCCAATCCGAGGATCCAAGAATGCCCATCAATTAAAAATAATATCCGGCTTTTTGTGTCTGCACTGTATATATTAAGGAGATCCCAGCTCTCCTACTTTTTGTTTCAAAAATAATATTGTACCCACCTTCCCCTAGAATTTTCCCCGAGTCACGACCCACTAGCTTCAGTTAATTATACAGAAACATTAATTTTTAGTTTTATGTTGACGATAATTTACATAATTATTATTATTTAGTAATAGAATTATCCATGACCGTTTAATTATTTATTGTAAATGATCAATTTTGTAAAATACTTTCGTAACAATAAAGAAAAATAATCTGATATTAATTATTAGACTAACGGTTGTACATAAATTATTTACTGTGCCAACGTCAAAAAAAAAAAAATTTGAGGTATCTTTTGGTAAAAGAAAATATATTTTAGTTATGTCAAAATTATCGGTTTCATACAACTAATAATTGCTTTAAGAGGTTTTAAAAAATAAAATTTAAATTATGATTTCCGAGTTTTTTTGCCGATTCGTTAGACACATCTTATGTGAGTGAGCTTATGTTAAATTTTCCGGTAGTTTTTCTTCGTTTTCGGAAAAATTATTGAAAATCTTGAAAAAAAAATGACCTTTTTATAGTACCACTAAAATTCAATTTCTAATCTAAAATCGCTCTGTAAAGTGGACGAGTATTTCTATGCGAAAAAATGTTTCCATATAGTGTAGAAAAAAAAGTGTGTACTTCGCACGTCGGCTGGGTTCTGTTGACGGGTGTATTGAATTTTGAAGAAACGATAAATCATTTCTTCAACAAAACGATTCTGAACGAAGAAAGTTAATAATATAAAAAATAAATGTTAGAAAAAAAAAAAGTATTAGAGAAATGTCCAGATTTTTTTTTCACATTTTCGAAATTTTCTTGCGCCATTATTCTTATCGCATATTCTTATAAGTTTTCACAGAAAAAAAAAATTTTAACATCATTGTAAAAACACTAGCTTCTTCATATAAAAGACATTTAAGACCTGAAGATTTGTATTGTAATTTTATATCATTCGTCTCACCCTGTACTACATCACACGGCCTATTGTCGTTGTACGCGTGAGGTAAATGAGGCCTGAACGAAACCTTGATCTTGGTAGCAAGGCTCTCATCGTCTGTGTGTGTGTGTGTGTGTGTGTGATGATTATCATCATCGTGATAATGATGATGATGACGATGATTAAGTGCGTACGCGTGAGGATCCCCTTTGTCACGGTATCATATCATTATCTGTTTCTCTCCCTCTCTGTCTCTCTCTCGGAACGAAGACCTTCAAACGTATATTTTTTTCCCCCAAACATATTGCTAAAATCCCCCCCCCTCCGGTCACGGAAAAAGCGTAATTATAACGTCCTTGAATTTCGATGAAAGTGATTCCACGCGGTGCATCGTGCACTGGACAGGATAGTTTTTTTTTTTCTTTTTTTCGGTGCATTTCGTGACACGAAACAATGCGATGACCACGTCGTCTGCATGACGAGCAAATCACCCTAACACCACGGTTCTCTAGGCTCTAATTCTCCAAACATGCCATAACGATTATTTTTTTTTTTTTTTTTTTTAGACTTAGATTCTGGATAGAGCAAAGGAGCTGGTGTTTTTACAACTTTGTTTATTTTTATTTATTTTTTCAGGAAACACTTTTAGATTCTAAACGAAATGTTTTTACAATAATTTTTTTTTTCTGTATACACTTTATAGCAACTTTTTGTAACCGGATTTGTCTCTTGTTGGTATTTTAAAGAAGCCTTTTTTTAATTTTCTTAATACTTCATTTTTTTTTTTTTTTTTTTTTTTTTTTTGAAAAATTTCCCAAAATCTGAAAGAAAACACTCGGAAAAACCATCAATTCCTGATCCAAACTTTACGAAAATTAAAATTTAGACAGGCAATAATATGAAAAACATTTTAGCTCAAGAAAATTGTAAAAAAAAAAATTAGATAATTTATTTGTTAGATAAAAAGTAAAGTAAAGTAAAGTATAGACAAGAAAGTCAAACATACTTTGCATCACGGATATTCTTCACTTTTCAGGTCAGATACTCTTGGTTGGTGTGTTGAAAAATTACGAATATTATTATTCTTTATATTATCGTTTCTTTAAAATTCTACTCACCCATCAAGATTATCTGACCCAGGGAGTAAAGATTATCCATGATGCGAAGTATATCCGACTTTGTTGTCTATTCTTAACTTTGTATACGCAGTATACGGTACTTCAAGAGAGTCATTTTTCGAGATTCTAAATTGGTTCTCCGAAATTTAGGAAAAACTACTCAAAATTTGAAACATTCTTGAAACTTCTTTTGTACTCAAAACTTAATGAAAATTTAAATAAAAATTAACAGTAATATTAAGAATATTTTGGTGAAAGAACTTTTTTAACATGTGAAATATACATATATACATATAATTTTTTTTATTAAACTGGCAATTGTTATTGTATACTGTTCTTGTAACTGAAGCTTCATTAAAGATATGATTTATCGTTTTCTCAGAATACAACATACCCACCATGAGTATCCCATCCTTGGAACGAAGATCCATATTACGAAAATCGTCAGTAATTTTCTTTTTTTATCGTTTTTGTTTTAAGACAAGAATTTGTATGAAACCGGTCATTACCACAAACAATATAATGATATTCATTCAATTAAAACCTCATAAAACTTCTGATTTTTAATAAGGTTGAACGTGTATTTCTATCCGTGCTAAAATGTTCGTAAAAATTAGCTAAATGATTGATTTTAACGACAATTGAATTTAATTAACTGGTACTACGAGAAGGTCGCAGAAATATTTTCGTTATTGTGTTTCATAAAATTTTCAATTTATTGTCGAAATTTTGAACGTTTTATACAAATTTACTCGTGTATAATGATATAGTTGTACTTACATTTTTTAATTTTTTAAGATAATTTTACATTTTTAAATAATATGTTTTCAATTATTCGTTTTTAATTAAATTAATGTTTCTTTGAAATCCAACGCACCAAGAGTATCCTACTCGAGGCGCGTAGAATACCCGCTGTGAACAATATTTTTAGTTAAAGATCATTAAACAGTATGTATTGTGATAACAAGAGGGTAATTTAAGTAGTCAGTAAAAAAACTAATAAATCGGATGAGTCGTGAAAAAAAGTCTAAGTCGTTAATAAACTAATAAAAGTGAGTAATACTGTAATATTATTGTTAAGGACCTTAGAGGAAGAAGGATCTATGTATAATTATACCAAAACATGTTATCGTTATATAACGAGGCATTATTAAAGTGTAGGAATTCTCACGTGGTACAAAACATTTGCGCACTCGAGTCCTTAATGACTGATGCACTACTAAAACGTTTTATTTAAACGCCAATTATTATCAAGTTTATGATTCATTCTCCGTTTTATTAATTTATGTTTTTATAATATTTTTTTTTTTTTTCTTTTACTACAGATAATATAAATCGTTCGAAATTCGCCAAGTAGAAAATAATATATAATATCACAGTAAAATAGTATTTCCTGCGATGATTCAGATTTCATAATAAAAAGAAATGTACTTATAACTATAACTGTATATATCTATATATACTATTACGAAAAATTTAAGACAAAGAAAAATCTGGTTTCTTATGGACGTAATTTCCCACAGTAATTTTGAAAAATAGAATTTTTCATAGAATTTAAAAATGTTCAATTTAAAAAAATGTCTCTACACAGGACTAGGCGATTCAAAATTGATTCATTCATTTCCAAATAATACAAGGAATGATTTGAAAATGGACTTTACATCAAATTCATTTTTTGAAAAACAAAACAAGTGAATAGTTCACATGGTACGAACTTTGTGCAGGCGTTTCGAAAATGTGTTGTGCACACAATTTGATTTCTTTAGAATTTCATAATTTCTATAGCAACAAAAAAGACATTTGCAGTTGTTTTAAATGTGTTTTATGTTTAGCGATTAGCGACTGTTATTTATTTCAGAAATTTAATATGTACAAGTAAGTATGTTTTCTGACCCAACCTCTTAAGAAAACTTGTTTTAGGTTGGGGTGAGTCTTAAATATTATACAATTACAAATTATAATACTTAGTGTAGATAATGAAGTAAAAAATGTATCTATAAATAAATACAACTAAACATACCAAATATATATTAAAGAAACTTTGAAAATATAAAATTAACTTAATTTTTTAATGTATAATTTAAAATTTTTAATAGAGTAAAAATTTAAGATCTATCTTTTTATCACGTAGTACATTTATTCCTATGTTTAAGGGTGACATTAATCCAAATAATTTTTTACATTTAGGGGGGGGGTTAATATTGTTTTTTTTCCCCTAAATCTAGTATTAAAATAATTATGTTTAGGTTTATTTATAAGATGTTTATATAATAATAAAATGTAATATTGATAGATTATTTATATATTATGTAAAATCTTACTCGTTAGTTAATTAAACATTCGTTGACTCTGTAACTCTGTAACTCACTTTATATTTTAACTACTCGACTACTCGGTAGTCTTTATCGTGTCTTTCACAATGCATTTCTAAATTTATCGTCATATTGCACAACCAACAAGTGCGTTTTAATTGAATAATTTTGAATTACCAAAAACGATTCATTCAAATCCTATCAAACGGACGCCAATATTCGAATAAATAAATAAATAATATTATAATTAAGTATCTATCTACTTAATTTAGCGACGAACTCAATTTAGAGCAAAATGCGCAATTTCGTTATTATTACTTTTTAGTGCAAACACGTCATTCTATCGCAGTGTCACAACTTTGGCAATAAAAGCGTTATTTACCTTCGGTTTTGAAATCAACAGTTGGCGTTAAATTAGAAAAAAACCCGCGAGAGAGAAAATAAACGCATTAAAATCATTAAATATCATGAAAATCTAGTTTACGTCGTAATTTACTATATTTTTATTTAATTTTCGGGTATTTTTCTGCTCGTGCTTGGCTTAAATACTAAGAATTTTGAAAATTATTTTTTTTTTTAATTACCATGAAATCAAAAATCGGATCCTGGTAGAAATTTAAAACGGTTATTTTTAAAAATGTTCAATACTTGTTCCAAAAACAAGGAAAAACCGCTGAAAAATTGAGTAGAAATGACAAAATATTCCGTAAACAAGATTTTGTTATGTTATTGGTTTTAGTAATTTTACCCATTTTTAACTCCATAATATAAATAGGACTATAAACTTGAAACTTTCACCTGTCAACATTCAACACCCCTTTCTGGAGTTACCTCGTTTTTTGTAAGTTTTCATCCAAACAATTTTTGAATTCTTAATATAGTAGTTTAAAATTTAACATAACTCTCGACATAACCTCATTCACATATAATATGTTCAATGAACTCGAAGACATTTAGTAAATTGTGAATCAACTTTTTTCCATAAAATAATGATTTTATTCAAAATCGAAATCGCATTTAAAAAACATTCTGTCTTATACGTGAAATTCGCTGTAATTATATTTTTCGACTTTTTACAAAAAAAATTAGTCTTCCCCCCCCCTATTTAAGATTTCTAGATCCGCACCTGCCTGTGATGTTAATAGTAATCTGATTAATTTCTTTTGGCTACCCCTCAACGCGTTTCATATTTGAGTTAGATAGAAAAATCAGATTCAAGGTGGCAACGAAACTTGAATCATTGAATTACAACATAACATTATTATTGTTGTAATATTATAATAATAATTAATCGTATATTATACCTGTTCGCGATTCGGCCGGCATCAAGTTTGCACAGACCGTTATGCTCGTATAGTGGTAATAGTAGTAATAGAGGCTCAGTTTTGATAGTTTGCCAAGAGAACAACACATATACACGTATACAAGATCTATAATATATATATATATAATATATTTATAAACTTATATTATAAGTAAATGTATTTATTGATGCCGACCACCGGGTCTTCTGTCTACCGCATTTTTCTTCTAGTTTAGTAGATATACGTGTGCGTATACGAGAATATATACATTATACGTATTGGTACATGCAGGATGTCCTCTCCTACCTCCCCGTCCCCACCCCTACCTCAAAAGCACGTCCTGGCCCTTAACCCAGGACGCTAAAGATATATACGGGTATGTTTGTGTTAAATTTTCAGATCTGAATATCCAGACATTAAAGTTTTATGAAATAAAAACTTACAATTAACGAGAAATTTTTAATTTTTTCAAAGTATTATACCCACCTCGAAATTGTTCAAAGGTTTTTGAAAATTTTATTTTTACTATTTTTAGTAGTTCGTGAAAGTTCCCAATTTCTATCTCCATTTTTTTTTTTTTTTTTTTTTTGATGTCATGTTAAAAAACTAAAATCAAATTTACGGAAATTTAGATTATGATATTATAGCTATGTATTCAGTGCAACAATCAGTCGGGACTTGCCTGTGTTTTGCACAGAAATCAATAAAATAAGGAAAGTCCATTTCATTGTGATTTCCATTAATATTAAATGGACATGCCTCGTTGTCAGAGCTATTTGTAGAGAATTTTTTTCTTCTAATTTAAAATAGTTATTAAGTCATTTTCGAAAAAAAAAAACAGTGGACTTGTCTGGTTTTTGCACTGTGCTCTCAAATTAGAATAAAAAAAATAAAATTAAAAATAGTAAAAAATTCGGAGAGGTTGACCTTATTTGTTCCCAACAAACACTAACCTTTTGCGACTTCCAAAAAGTCTTGAGGGAAAAGGGGCTTTGAGTGGTTTTGAAAGGGCCAAAAACCCACCTGTTTGCGCCTATGGATAGAGTTAAATCATGTAAGTCGCCTACGAATAGAGAACAAGAACTGTATACTAAAATATCCATAGTGACAGTTATTTCTATATGGAAACCGGTCGGTCGACAAAATGTTACCGGCAGGTCGATATTATTTAAGTGCGATCGCGTATTGGATCGTTACCAAAATGTATTTTTCAAAAAATATTTTGCAGACAGGACGAAACAGACTGTCTGCTTGTGTGTCTGCCGTCAAGTGGGTCATGCGTTCGAAATTTGCGCGAGTGTTTCAGCAAGTTGTCAGGTTCGGTCACCTGCAATGTGGGCGTGTCGGCACTGACAGCGGGGCAGCGGCGCTCAGCGGGGTGGCGTAGGTAATCTTGAGTGTATTTTGAAATGCGATTTTTCCGCCATTCGTCAAGTTCATCATCCGTTATAAGCATAGGCTGTCAATTGCGCCTTTTTGCGAGTCTGTTGATGTACGATAACAGTTCACATTCGGCGAGGTCACTGCTGCATCCCCCAGTGCATGACATACGTCATAATAAAATACAAGGTGCCAAATACAATGTCCAGTCAACGAAAATATTTCTCTAGTCAGTTTTTGAATTTTTGAGGAAATTTTCCGTGCACTCGTTTTCAATAATTAGACATCATTTTCCAAAAGTTTTGACCGGCCTCCACTTTTTGAATCGGGCCAAGGACCCCGAGCCGAAATTCGACCTTGAACCTGAGCCCCCTTTTTTTGGGGGGTTTTCTTGTGGAAGTTCCCTGCTTTCTGTGGATACCCGCTTTAAAAGTTTTGAAAATTTTATCATCAATACACAATGATTTGGAAAATATTCTGGTGAACGAAAATTGTTAATACTTACATTTATTATTGTGTATTAACTGAAGTTGAGCTCAAAATCGTTTTTTATTGAAGAAATGATTTATCATGTCTTTAAAATTCAACACGTCAACCAAGAGTATCCCACACCCGAGGAACAAAAAATACCCATAACACGAAATATACCAACTTTTTTTTCAAAAAAAAAAATATATATATATATAGGAATTATTTAAATACACCATTTTTTATTATTTTAAATTTTATTGTTTAATCGAGATTTTGGCGCAAGAAAATTTTGAAAATGTGTGAAAAAAAATTTTAGAAACATTTTTTTTTTCTCATTTATTTTTTATATTATTAACTTCCCTCGTTCAAAATGGTTTTATTGAAGAAACGATTTATCGTTTTATTTTAAATTCAATACACCCGTCAAGAGAATCCCACCCATCGTGCGAAGTATGTCCGGCTTTTTTCATTTTCATTAAAACAGGAGAGAATTGTAATTAAATCATTACGCGGAGCTGGCGTAATATAATATACGTTACACGTACAAAGCCATAAAACTTTACGTAGTCTCGCCGAAGGGATAATCGATATCGATACCGAGTACCTATTACTCAGTATCGTTAAAAAAAAAAAAAGAGAAAAATCTCATCAAGATTATAGAGAGACTATATTTTATTTTATGTACGTTCCACACACACATATAATGATACTAATAATAATAATAATAATAATAATAATAATATAAACAATATAATATCCGTTATATGTGAGAGTATACGATAAAAGTCAGCCGGCTTCGATTAGGCGGATACGACCGATTACGTTTCGATACTAAATTATATTATACATCATAAACGTATATTGTCCGCTGCACACGTCACGGTGTGACTTTTTACTACTATTTATGTACGTTTTTATATTATCAATTTTGTGACTACTGTTATTTAACTGCGTTCGCCGTTGCATAAAAAAAAAAAGTGTGCACTTCGCTCGTCGGGGTGCACTTCGCTCGACGGGTGGGATTGACTCTTGACGGGTGTATTGAATTTTGAAGAAACGATAAATCATTTCTTCAACAAAACGATTCTGAACGAGGGAAGTTAATAATATAAAAAATAAATGTGAAAAAAAAAAAGTTAGAAAAATGTCCAAAATTTTTTTTTCACTTTTTCAAAATTTTCTTGCGCCAAAATCTTTCTTATATTATTTTCTATCTATGTTTTAATATAGAATTCGGATCAAAAAATGATGGTTTCCGAGTCGTTTTTGTCAGATTTTGGGTAGTTTTTTCCAAAAAAAACAAAAATTGAAGAATTGAGAAATTTAAAAAATGACCTCTTTAAAGTACAATCTAGAGGCAAATCCGGTTTCAAAAAGTTACTGATCGAAACTTTTGGACAAATATTTCCATACGAAAAATGTTGTACACAGAAAAATAAATAAATAAACATCATTGTAAAAACACTATCTTCACTTCGTTCAGAGATTAAAAAAAAAAAAATTCTTCAGAAATCAGAAATTTTAAACTCGTTTTTAGAAAGCGTTCAAATGAAATACTGTGCATCGATTATTTGTGCGCCACGTGTAAGTAATATAATATCTCGTGTATCGCGTGAGGCGGAATTGAAGCAAAGCGACAGCTGTAACTAATGGACAAATGGACTCGTAGTCGGTCTGCGTACAAGCACTCGGTAGTAACATTTGTATAAAATAATATGCGATTAACGTACATTAAAACACCAACAAGAATATTGGCCACGCGATTATTATTATTTCATTTTATTTTATATTCCGAGTGGAGCGAAGAACGCAATTTATGTTATTTCTCTGTAAATTCGAAATCATTTTTGTCAAATCCGTACGCGTAGAACAGGTTTCCGAGATTTTCTCGAGGGTTGGCTTGACGAATAATTTTTAAAAAAGTTTATTAGAGTTAAAGTTAGTTTATCAGTCGCTCAAACAATGGCGGAAGTTCGTGCTAATATGAGAAAAGAAAAAAATTTATATATATTAAACATTTTCTAGCCCAAAAACATTAAAAATATTACTGTCTATCTCCATTCGAATTTCTATAAAGTTTGGATCTAAATTTTCGGTAGTTTTTCCTAAATTTTGGAAAAGCTAAAGACAATTTCGAAAAATCACTTCTCAAAAGTATCATCAAACATCATATTCTGATTCAAAAACTTGCTATTGAAACTTTTGGACAAGTATTTCCGTACAAAAAAGTGTTAACAGAATTATTTTTTTCAAATAGGATGTACTTCAACTTCGCACAATGGGTATTCTTCACACCTCTACAATGCGGTAATTTTGTATGAGTAATTTGTAAGCTTCTATAATTTGTATTTTAAAAATTTGAAAAAAGTATATAATATATGTATTTATACATTTTGGTGATTTATATCATTTTTGGGACATTTTCTACAGTAATTTTTTTGTATTTTTTAGGTCATATCTCATATATGTATTTTTAGATAATTTTTTCCATTGTTTTTAAAGTGATCAAAGTCCTAGTCATGAATTATGAACTTTGAAACTCGTTCATTCCAAGAAGGTCTGGACTAATAATGTGAATTATTATAATTGTATTTATTTTGATTTGGCGAAAATACCCTCGAGAAACGAGCGCGTTGAACAATAATCGGTGAATAATAATAATTATCACAGTGCATCTGCTGGATCATCATGACTTGCGCCCGTGGATCTTTACAAAAATCGTCTTTAAATAATATTATATTGTATACGCGTGAGTCTCGGGGCGATTGACTGTGTTGAGTTTCGAAATTCGCCCGACGGCGACGTAAAATAACGCGCGCTCGGATTTCGTCCCCGAGTTGGTTCCGTTTCGTTATTTTCCGATTTTATTGCCGTCGAACGGATTTTGTTGCCGTCGAAAACCGGACAAAACGTTAATAATAATAATAATTATTATTATTATTATTGTTGTTCGTTGAAGATTGTGCGAGAAATCGTCACTGACGAAAATGCTTGTTGCTTTTTTCTACATAATATTATCGTTTACGTGCGGTCAACGACTATAATGACTAGGACCCGGAATTTAATGTATTTGCATCTTTTTTTTTTTTTTTTTTTTAGTTTTTGGTATTTTGTATTGCTCGTCTTTACAGAAATTTAATTAATGAAATACAGAATCTAATG
>JAIPRM010006996.1:0-17764 GCA_025469315.1 Stegophylla sp. TES_Ste_2020 | reverse complement strand
TATTTATATACACAAATAATTTTTACTATTTAACAATAAATTAAGTGTTTACCATTATTAACATCAGAATTGTAAAATAAGTAGAGAATATAAGTCACTGAAAGAGATCATATTCTTAAACATAAATAAATAAATTTGATACAAATACATGGTAAAATAGAAAATATAACCAAAAACACAACTATTCTTGTAGCATTACACATTTACAATAAAAGATTCAATGAAAATTGAAAAAAATTGAAATCCTCAATTTCAAAAAAAAAAAAAATATTCCGATAAATATGCTCAGATAAATCAATTATTTATCTTAGATAATTTTACAGATAATTCATATATTATTTATCTAGATAAAATAAAAGATAAATACATTTTCATCTAGATAATTTATCTGGATAAATCGTAACACTGGTCCTAAAACTGTGTTTAAATAATATAGGTGAAAATACATTTGGCGGAAACGAAAAACTAGTTTTTTTGGCAGAAACCATTGGAGACCTCTTCGGCACAGGCCTTCGCCGCCGCGGATGTCTAATAGACAATCTACGACGACGCGGGCCCGAGAGCCCTATCATCAGCGCGATGACGACAAAAACCGCAAGGGCGCGCGCACCTACTCACACAACGACAACAACAACTACAATAATAACAATAATGGCCAGCACAATGAAAATGTCCGTGTGCTGTGGGACGCCTTTGGAAATTAGAGGTGGTTTTAATGTAACATTTGTTGACTTTGAATGATCGAGGCCACCGCCGCCGCCGCAGCGGGCACAGGACTTTTGACAAATCGTCCTCGCGGCAATCGCCCTTCACCCTCCCCTCGATCGACACCTCCCCCCACCGCTCGTCTATATACGTCACCCTCCCCTATCCCCCCCATCTTTTTATCGTGCCCGATCCACTGTCACACACACACACACACACACACACACACACACATACCTATTGTGCGCGAAGCAGCCGGTAATGGCGTTGCCGTTAATTATTTCGGGAAAATTGAAATCGACGTCGGCGCCCGTTACAATCGTCATTAATAATATCACGGCGATTATTATTGTGCGCGGACGGATTTCGCGGAAGCCGAGTGCGATGATGGCGGTGGCAGAAAATATTATTTTCGTCCAGCGGCGCACACTTTCGGGGTTGATTAAAAAAAATAAACGTCGACTTACGCGGCGGCGGCGGCAGCAGGTCGGTAGCAGTCGCGCGATTCCTTACGACTCTTGAGGGGCGGGGAGGCGCAAGGTGTTAATGTGCGATAAATCGGGAATTCATACCCTCTGCCACGGAAAAATAATTTTAACATAATGTTTACTTAACAATAGAGTTCGTTATGTCGAAAAAATGGTCAGAAAAAAAAAAAAAATGGGCTAAAATTTCTAAAAACAAATTCGTAGTAAAATTCAAAAAATTGACTTCAAAAATAAATAAAAACCTATTGTCTTCTATAATGTTGACATTTACAATAAATTGTACAATTACTTAAATTTTTCTCTTCATCAGTGAAATTAAACAGTTATCAGCAGCCTCGATCAAGAAAAAATATGTAGGTTTTTAATAATATTTAGAAAAATTTACCCCTTTTATAGGTTATAATAAATTACAAATTAGGATCGTTGCATTTAACATAGGTATTAATCTTGTTAAGTCGTATTTATTGTTAAGCAGACATTAAAATATGAGAATACAGTAGGGTTCCTGAGTTCCTTTTCCTATTTAAGTTTGACTTTCAAAAATCCGGGGATCGGTTAACATATTATGTATAATTACAAATTACTAAAAAATCATTTAAACGTTATAGATTTGTGCAACAAAATCATTAATTTCTAAAAAAAAAAATACTTTACCAAACATATAGGTTACTATAATAATTACAATTGTAATTCCAATATAATGACTACAAGCTGTGACAGAAATTAAAGCAAGTCAAAGTTATTAAAAACATACTCAAGATCAACAAAGACAAAAATATGTCTCATCAATTCAGCATTAAAAATTGAAAATTATATAGTTTCTAAATTAGATCTCAACAAAACAAAACGATATTTTGATGATTTAAAATCTACAAAATAAATTATATTATTATTACATTGTATGATTAAAGAAATCATTGTCTCTGAATAATATTTGCAACTATTTATCATATTATAGAACAAAAAAGTTAAAAGCACATTTTAAAAATTATCCGAGACATCATAGTATCATGGACTTAATACACTAGAATAATTACCATTAGCGTAATGACTCGTTACTAACTGGAGCGAATAGTTACACAGACAGATATTCAAATTGTAGAACCCTCTCAGCAGAATTGGGTAGTACTTTGGCTATTGGTAGTAAACGTTTGAGTAAAACCTTTCAAACAGTTTGGAAAGAGTTAGGATGTTTATAGTTCGGTATAAAGAGGGATGGTCAGGGGATTTGTGGTTTAAGTACGAGAATGAGAATTGAGTATGTCCATAGCATAGAAAAGTATAGTAAGCACAGTATTGCGTTGTACATAGTTTTCCTCGGTAGGTTTTAAACTAATTTATTTCAATGTAATATTATTTTGATGACGTATCATTTGTTTTTCACTTAAATAAATTATTTTATTTTAGGGTGAACATTCTCCTGTAAACATGCCATAAACATCGATAAACTGACAAATGGTCATGTTGACATGAATGTACATCGAATTCACACGGTGTTCAAGCGTGTAAGAAAAATTCTATTCGTTATAAAAACATAGAAAGATATTTTACAGATTTAATATGATGGTTTTCCACCTTATCCGCAATGAAAATCAAATAATCGAATATATTTATAACAGTCATCTACTCGGATGAAAATTTGATAATATTGGTAACGTTGTAACGTACAAAACCGTACAAATGAAGTTTTAAAATTTTAACATCTCTCGAATTTTTATTAGTTTTTACAGAAAATTATATTTAACTGTATTATTGTAGTAAATTCGTGGCAAATACACGATTTTTAATATCAGAAATCAAATGTAATTAAAAACACATATAATAATAATGGTAATTTTATTTCAGAATAGGTACTCCAACACTCTAAAGATTATACGTTATTAAACGTAAAAATACTGCTGAAACTATGCTTTTAAAATATTTCATAAGTTTATCTGAATTTATATTCATAATTAATTGTAAACTCTAAATACATTAAGTTAAATCCTATTCAAAAAAAAAAAAAAGAAAAAGTTATTTCAATTTTAAAAATCATTTATGGTTATGAAATATTCATTAAACGCATTAAAAGTAGTATAAATGTGCTCTAAGAGTAGAATAATCACAAAGTATACAAAAAACTTATTTTATTTTACCCGAAGTTTAATGAACTTAAATGAAAATAGCTCAGATACCTGCTTAGCAATAATAAAGTGAAAAAATATGCAATCGCAACCACTTTTAGAACCCTAAATGTAAATAATTTTACGAGGTAACCACATACGCGATAAATAATATTTAAATCACAGTATATAAAATCGATACATACATATGTCTCACTTCGTTTGGGATCAAAAAAAAAAAAAAAAAATTTCTTTTGCAAATAATTCACTGTTTTACACGGACGGACGGAATTGGTAAACTTGATGACGGCTTATACAATACAGAACGCGAATACGAAAGTCAGAGCACGGGACAATGGCCGTCGCGACATTTAGTAAATTAAAAGCGAACGGTCCGAAATCGTAATTAAATCACTGTGTAAATAAACGAATATCTATACGTGTTCTCAAACGAAATAGAAGCGCGTGCGTTTACGAATTAAAGAAGAAAAAAAAAGAGTAAAAAAAAAAAAAGGAAAATGCTCTGCGTATCACATGTGAACCCTTATTTAGGTAAATTAATGGCATCGTCGTACATAAAACCTTTTTTTTTCTCTCCACCAACTTTCCCGAGCTCATTGACCCACAAAATTATTCTGCGGCTAAAACGCGCGCCGGACGACGCAATGCAGTTTCACTTGAAAGCCACGTACCTGTGTACAAACCTGGGCTTCAAAATTTATTACTATATAACGTTATGATTTTAAATTTTGAAAATTATTCAAAAAACGATTGAAATCAATAACGGAAAAAGTAACAGTAAACGATTAAATCGAAAAACGTATAACGTTAGTAACCAGTGGCGTAGGTATAGATTTTAAAACGGGAGGAGATTCATAAATAATTGAGAAATAGTATTTGGAGGTATGGGGGTGTAACCCTTCCAGGTATTTTTTGTAACATAATTTTAGCACCCCCAATATTTAGGCTCTAGTTGCTGCTGTGTACACCACTACACGCCCGTAGTGCTACGCGATATTAACCAAAAGCCGATCGAGTGAAGCTTTTTCAAAATCTGTTGAAATTACCAAAAACAGTGGAGAACGAAATCGAAAATAATTCTCAGCCAGAGGAACCATTTTTTCGGTCAAAATCTGATCTAGAAACCTACTCTGAAAGCTCTCGCGCAATTCGCAATATACGTAATGCTATATTATTTAAGTTTATGTATTTATTTATCTTTTTTTTTTTTTTTTGTCAAAAACAAATTACATAAAGAAATATTTGCTTTTCATTAAACACGACAAAACGCAGTCGTGTTGTATAATACCATATTATTTTCCCTCTCTGAAAACAAAACGAATTTCACCATTTTGAATATTATTTTGTATTTACGTTATTTAAGCACGATTTATATACGTTTCATTTGAACATTACAATATACAATATTGTGTTCCGCGAGGGTTTACTCTATACGATATAACACCGTACAGAGCGTCGCACATTTTATAATATTATTTCCATGTTACAATTACAGTTTACAACACTAATGAAACTAAGTTTTTATAGAAAAGTAATTTTTGGCAGTTAACAGCCACTATTTCTGAAAGAGACGACAATATTGATGTTTGAATTTCTCTATTTTCAACAATACGTTAAAGGATTTAAACGTATAGAGTAGCGCAGTGAAGAATTAAGGGTACCTACCCCACAAAAATGTATTTTCACAATATCATTTTCTTACTTATTTTTCTCGAAACCGACACACTACTTATATATATATATATATTACAAAGCACACAGATTTAATTGCACTACACATTTCGTACATAAAATCGGTTCTCAGCCATTACATCGATAACTATATTTTCTCTAAATTCTACGAAAATAAACGTCATAACACCCGCACGAACGTCGGTAATAAACAGTCTGAATATGTATATGAACCGTAGGGAAAAAGAGCTATGTGGAGGAACATCAGTTTTAGGACATTAAATCTGGTTTTTCACTACACCCTATGTCATTAAACAGCAATTTATACTGTACACTAAATGTCCTCAATTTGACACTTAACAGCACTGGAAAAAAAAAGCATTTTAACGAGCAAAATCTCATGAAAAAATAACAGCTCTCACCGTCCAAATTTTGAGATGTTCGCTTCAAAGTCACACGAAAATTTAATGTATCAATGTTATTAAAATTGGATTCACACAAAAATTAATTCACCAAAAATAATGCCAACGAATGAAATTAATATCGTAGCGATTCGCAAACATTTTAATGTGAGAAAAAAAAACAAAAATTATTCATCTTAAAATATAAAAGACATTTTTTTTTTTTCTAGAGGAGAAAACTTCCGTGATTTGAGGCGAAAGTGGCCAGTCTGAAAATTTGAATTAAAATTTTAAAGGGAATCATTATTGATGGTACACTAAATCCCTCCTACTTTTATACTATTATAAATAGATAATATTTCAACTAGTTGAATAATCCAGCTTCGTAGATAACAATTAGATATTATAATTATAGATATTATGTATGTAATTAATAGAGTAATGTAAGTTAACATAGAACAACTTAACTCAGAACAAACTAACTTCATTTTACTTTTTCTTTTTTTTAATACATAATTGTGATTGAAACGTGATTGAAAAAATTTTTTAGTCAGAAAATTAATAAAAATTGTAAATACATATCCATGTCATTTTCTAAATTTCGGTAAAACCAGCGATTGAGAACAACATTTAAAAAAATTAGTGTAGTGATTTAATCCAAAAACCGTGGAAAGCGTTCATTTTAATTAACAGTATACTAAAAATCCGATAAAAAAAAATTTAAAATCGTAATTAAAGCCCAGAATCATTAAAACTATCATTTAAATCCTGATTTTCATCAAAATCTCCACCCTAATAATATTCAAACACACGATACGTTTTTATAATATCTCATAAAAAATTACTAGTCCTATAGACATGTTGATTTTGTTCTGTTTTTGCATTTTAATGATACGCGTTAAATAATAATCAATAAAAATAAATTGAATTAATAAACCGTATTAATCGAATGGCGTATTTTTTTCACCGGTAATACCGAAAACATTATTTCACCAGTAACGGGCTAAATTTAGTGAGAGACGACTTTGGAAAACGAATGTTTCGCGATCAATTCCCGCAATGATGTATATTATACGAAATAAGGTTATGGGATTTTTCATCCGTTATCCCTCTAAATTACCTCGGTTGAAAAACCCATTAGCTCGAACTCCGGTGTGTATCAAAATAAAAGACACTCAACCGAAATTGTAAACAATACTACGCTTATGTAATCTACAACAGCGGTAGTACGAAATCAATACACCAGAGAGTGGTGGAAAAATTATGAAAAATATGACGTCATACGGCCGAAACCAGATAGCACTCGCGTACGCCGCCCAGGTGTACACCTGTTTGATGAATTTTAACAAAATATTATGTTAGAACATTATTTTTTGTGGTGAATATCGAATTCCATTTATGCAAAGAAACCTGTTAATTATTTTAAAGTTTGGTATTATTTTGATTACTGAATATTAGTAACCCGAAATTCTGTATGTATTTTTAATTTTAAAGCACAGTCAGTGGAAAAAAAAAAACAATGACAATTAAGTGCAATATTTTTAGGTAGATCGAATTTCAAACGAGGAAACTCGTTTACAGGACACAATGGAACCAATGTACCCCATACTGACAAAATATATTAATTAGCATAATTACAAAATGTTCAAATAATAATTTTTTTATAACACAGATCATTAAAATAATTATTAACTTTTATAAACAGATTTTTTAAATAAATATATATTTTTTCAATAATATAAACACAAGTGCATTTTTCCTTAATATTGGAGTTTACAAACTTTTCATTTGATCTGTGGAAAATATATCAAGAATGGACAACTGTATCCCTGTACCCTTCAAATATTTACTTTAATATCGAATACGAATTATTGGCTTTGATTAAGTAGTATTTATATTTGCTGAGCAGAATGCAAGAAAACATTTTTACATTTATTTCAAATATTGTGTTTTAATTATAATATTTAACTTTTATTTCAAATATTTTTCGTGATTAATTAATTGTAATTTGTGTATTTCCAAATTAAAAGGACTGAGTGTGTAATATTAGTGAAGTACGTATTATATAATATTTTGTATGTATTTGTTAATATATCTGCGTTAAAAGTCCAATTTTTATATAATAAAAATGAAAAAAAAAATAATACAAATATTTGAATGTTAATAAGAGCGCCGTAAAATTAAAACTATGTAAATGAAAAACATTCACGCAAATGCATTATGTGACTTACATGTATCGTTTGTTGTTGAACAATTATTTTTTTGTCATTTTATATTATATTACATACCTATGTGAAATTATCATTCAAATAGTATTAATAATAAAATCTAATAGATTTTATTATTTTTTGAACGAATTTTTAAGAGCCTTCAAAATGTGTTTTAATTAACTAAAATTAATGTTTTTAAACGTATACACTGAATTGTACCAGTGTGCATAGTACAAGTCAATAACGCAAACTAGGGGGTTGTTTTGGGTGTTTGGACATCCTCCTTGAACCATATTTATAGAAATTTTATTCAACAAGAATTTTGAAAAAAGTCCTTTTAACTATACAATTATAACCTCTATTAATTTAGAAATATGTAATAGTTAAAATAAACATAATATTTCAACACTGATCACTATTTTATGAAATATTTAACATTAGGTTATCATTAGGAGTTACATCCATTACAAATTATTACAATTGGAAATAATGTATTGCGATATAGAAGAAACCAAAAAATAGGATATCTACTCAAAATCAATAAATATTGTTGTTTAAAGTCTAATCAAATTATCGTTATTGATCTACAGTAGGTAGGTGAAAATTTATTTTAAAGTTATCTGTAACATATTTATGGTAAAAAATTCTTTTTAATTTTTAGAGAAACTTAAAACAGGCTTTAAAAATTCATATTGTCGAATATGCGACGCTAAATTTTATTTATCTGCTACGAATAACGTTATAAAAATGTTAACTCAGAGAAAAGACAATTAGATTTGCTATATGAAATTTCTATTTAATGAACTCTTGTGTAAAGTGCCTATAAACATTGATTATAATTTTATATTTAAATAATTATAGTAAAAATTTATAGGTAGACATCCCCTTTGAAAAAAATCCTAGTTGCACCACTGGTACAAGTAATGCACTGAGAACATATTTGTAAAAAACAATAAAGTTTAACACCGAGAAAAAGTACTTTGAACAGTTGAAAATTCGTTAGACCTGACACTAAATTTGGCAACCTAAATAAAATGTAATTAATTAAATACATGATTCAAACGTCTATACATGAACAAAAATGTTTTATGACATCCGCATACTTCGATAATATCAATATTAGATTTCACTAACGTTATTAGTATTATTAATCACTTATTATAACTATTTTATGTAAGTTATAAATACTTAATTAATGGTATATACTAATACTTCTACTTTTATTAACATATACACAAATAATAAAGTGTTATGTTTTAATTCGATCAAGAAACAATAAAATACTTTTAAAAAATATTATTTCGAGTTAAAAATCTTCGAGAATTTACATTAAGAAAGACGAATTTGTTATTTTTCTACAATTCTATTGTTTCAAGTTTCTCTTTTTATTGTGAAAACGAGTGTGACGTGCAATTTTTTGTTATCTGAAAATGATTTATTACAAAATCACTAGCAAAATTCAAACACCTGACGTTATTTTCAAAAAAAAAAAAAATATTTCAATTTCACATTGAAAAACCGGTCACTTTTAGTGTTGGGTTAGTCAATGCTATGAACTAAAATTAAAATTAAAATACTAAAAAATCTACCTCGAAAGTTTTTATACGAATGATACATATTTGAATTATACACTGGCATATTTTACTCGGAGTTGCAAAGTGTTCAAACAAAATGTTTTATTGTTTTAAACAATTTTACAAAACGTTTAGCATATTTTATACATGTTCTCAAATGTAACATTATTTATTATTTTTTTGTTATTCCAAACACCTTGGTCTTATACACACACGTATACATAACCGAGAATATTATATTAAAAACAACATTTTATTAATTTCGTACATTATTTGACTCATATTATAACAGAATATTAATACTATCAACAATATTCAGTGATATACGTAACTCTGTAATTAAAACAAAAAATAAATAAACTGGACACGCTTCGCATGTTGGGTATTCTTCGTTCCGGGGGTGGAATACTCTTGTGGGTAAGTTTGATTTTAAAGAAACGATAAATAATTTATTGAATAAAACGATTTTAAAAGGAGCTTCAGTAAATCCACAATAATAATTATCAATTTTATAAGAAAAAAATGGATCAGAAAGAAAAAAATTTTAAGTGAGAAAAATATATTCGTATAATTGTCTACCTATATTTAAATTTTCATTTCCAAAATTTGGAAAAATTATTGCGAATTTCAAAAAAAAAACTTGTATAAAGAACCATCTAGAACAGAATTATGATTCAAAAAGTGTCTGGGCTGAAACTTTTGGGTAAGTTTTACTATACGAAAAACTATTTACAGAAAAAAAAAAAACCATTAGAAAAACACTAGCTACTTCATTCTACTCAAAATCTTAAATTGATTACATAACTCATAATATTTCACAAGTGTATAGTGGCTATATTATTATAAATTGTTTCATATTTTTGTTTTTCGTGTTAAGGAAAATATATAGTAAATATTTATACTTCATCGACCTCTTTTTATTTTATGATAACGTGAAAAAATGTAATCGAGCCAGAGTTTGAAAGAAACTTTACCGCACTTAATTTAATATTCATTCAAAGCTTTTAATAACAAAATCTATTGAAATTTATGGTACATTCAGCAAACCCAGTTTGTGTAACGAAAACTATGTGGTGACACGAAGTGCTTTAATACTTGAAATTTAAAATAAAAATACGGATTTGAATACACAGCTAAAGATTTTCCATCGCTGATGTAAAACACAGCGTTACAAAAGTAGTATTTTTGTACAGGATTATTCGCGACAGGGGGCGCTATGTAGTGGAAGGGGGAGAAATTCGCATACCCTCGTAATTTAATTCATAACTGACTTCGGACTAACTTTTGTCTATTGAAAGCACATTTTTTTCTCCTATTTTTTTTTTTTTTTTTTTGCACTGCGTTAGTCGTCATCAGGGCCCATTTTAGTATTTTTATAGATATTGCAAACATTTTGGCAGATCATTTAAAAATAATCATACCAATACTTTTTTTAAGGAGGGGGGGATAAAACTCCCATCTATAATTTCAAAAACTGTTGAATATTTGGATAATTTGTTTAAGGTTATGTCATCAATATTTATGTGATAATGTCATCGTTGTTAGCATTTTTATTTAATTATGTGTACCCTCTGATAAATTATAGTATGTAATGTAATATATGATACCGGACATACTTTGCACCATAGGCATTCTTCGCTTCTCGGTGGACATATTAAATTCTAAAGAAACTATAATAACATTTCTTCAACAAAGCGATTCTGAGTGGATGTTCACTTTATATAAGATAATTATTTCGCTTAAAAATTATGAAGTTTATTATTATTGCGAAAAATTGATTTTTCTCTCAGCCAGTTTTATATTTTTCAATCAACTGAGAACAAGAAAAAAACGTATGAGAAAAAAAGAAGTAAGAATAAAAAATTACAATGCAATATTTTTTTCACATATTAAAAATTTTCTCTCACCAAAATATTTTTTATATTATTGTCTATCTATATTTAAATTTTCATAAAGTGTGGATTAAAAAAAGTTTCAAAAGAGTTTTTGTCAAATTTTTGAGAAAACTATAATCAATCTTATGCATCATTGTAGAACCACTAGCTTCTTTGCTCCATTCAGGATCTAATAGTAAGGTATAAAACCAATGCAGCATAGGTACCTGATAATTTTTCGTTTTAATACATCTACATTAAGTTCATATGACATTTAACTGCGTGAAGAAATTCGAAATGACATTGTTTTGCGCGCTTGATAAAAAAAAAAAAAACCGAATCCGTGGAATTCATAGAAACGGTGTTTTAATTAACCATTAGCTGTTTTTCCGGTAAAACAGAACAAAAAAAATATTTATCTAATTCCCGCCCCCCCCCAACACGTTCTCGGGGCATGGTGTATTTTCAGAAAAAATAAATCAACCGACCTCGTACCCGCGGCGGCGGCGTCCGCGTTCACACGTCGCGCGTCCAACAATTTCCACTCAGTCCCCTCCCCTCCACTCGTCTCGTCGTCGTCGTCGCCCCGTAATAATAATATTATTATAATATTGTACAGACGCGTACCACCGTTGGACCGAGGCCCGGCGACTTACAATAACACACCGTCCCCGGACGAAAGCGGCGGCGGCGGCGGCGGCGACGACGTAGGTGTGTGTCGGAGACGCCTCTTTCGCCACTTCTGAAACGCCAGGCCGATACGTTTCAATCGCGTCGGACAGAAATAAAACAAAAGCCTCTTCTATTTCGTTTGTTGTCTCGGCCGTCCGCCCGTTTGGAGTTCTAAACGTTTCGGTCTCGTCGCCGGATTTAAAAATATAATAATAATATCACAAGCTGCCGACGACGACGACGGTATTACACACTATAGTAGTAGAGTTTATATACGTGCCAACCCGTCGTCGTCGACCTGCAGCAGTTAATTAGTGTCTTAATTGACTGTCGTAATACACGTGTTATTTTTTCCACTCCTCACGGCGTGGTGGCCAAAACATAAACTGAAAAATCATCTCCGACATATTACTATTATATAGGTGCGTGTTTGCGCATGAATAACGCATTATTAACAGGATGTTTTCCTAAAAAAATCTATACTTTACAACCGTCGTTTTTTAGAAATAAAAATTTTTAGGAAAACCTAAAATGTATAACAATAATTTATTTACTATTGAATTGAATGTGACAATAAAGTTTTACGTTAATAAGTTAACAATCCGAGTTTAAAACAATGGTGTAAGTATGCAACAGTTATTTAAATAAATGATGGACACAATAATTTTAATTCGATATAATATTTTAACAATGTTTTGAAAGCAATCTATGTAGAAAATAGTTATAAGATATTAGAAAATAGGCATAAGGATTCGAAGGGGGATTACTTCATGGAATTCTGGAAATATAAGATTTTTATGATATTAATAAGATATGACCTTTTTATATTTATAGAGTTTTGCCCTCTTCTCCTAGAAATAATTTTTATAGACGTTGATATTAGTAGACAGCAAACAAAAATATCTGCCTATTCAGCTATCAATGTGGGTGCATGCCCTTGGGTACCGCCAAATGTTTTCAACATATTTCTCTATCCATAACAAATTTTCCTGATGGTTGGCTCAATGAATAATAGTTATTTACAGAAGTTTGAAGTTAGAATAATTATGACTTAAATAAACAATTAGTTAATTAAAGTAATTTAAAAAATAGCAGATTTAATATCGTTATTATTTCTGGTATGAAATAATTATTATAAGCTTACTATAGATCTATTTATTTTTACATATTTGTTTAAGCCTGTTCAATAAATTATTCATTATAATTAGAGCTTTTCATTTCAAAACAAATCAAAATGTACAGTTCTTACAAATAATGAAGTGACAGAAAAACATAGATCAGATATTCTATTTTTAAATTGTAAAATATTCTCAAAATACAACGGATAATAATTGTAATGTATAATTAACTAAACTTCCGCTCAGAATTATTTTATTAAAAAAATAATTTATCGATTATTTAAAATTCAACACAACCATCTTGAGTATCCACCTGAAAAGCGTAGAAGCCAATAATGCGAACTATTTCCTACTTTTTTAAACTCAACGGTAATAACATTCACTCGACCCTATGAGTATAAAAACGAATTTTCAAATTTTCATTTAAGTGCAGTAACTATGTAATAGTATTATGTAGTTACTGAATTTTCAATTTACAAAATAATACGTGCACATAAAACAACTATGGACTTTTTTGGTTGGTTTCATAGGGTTTTCAGCACTTTTAGCACACTTGTTTACAGCACTTTTAATAATTCTTCTTAATTGAATAACTATTATATATATATATATATATATGCTTCAATACACACACCACACGTGGCATTTATTACATAAGCTAATCATAAAACGTACACAAATAATTATCTTATATGCTTTCAGTCTAAAAATATCAATATCAATTAAGCTTAAATACATTAAGGTGCAATATATTTTTAACATCGTTTCGTACATACTCAATAAGAACGTAAAAGAAATAAAAATGTGGTAAAAAAAAGGTTCTACTATTTATTTTCCACTGTATAATGATTTTGCATTAATAATTGCTTGTTTGAAATGTACCTGTTATGAAATGTGTATAAAATAAGACGCTCAAAATAATACAATCGTTAAGTATGACGTCTTTTTTATTCAGTCAGCAAAAAAAATAATTAATAAAAAGTAAATAATATACATTTAGGTAATACCTAAGTAATTTTATACTAAATTTATCTTTTATTATTATTTATTTATTTATTTTTTTGTATTAACTCGAAATACGTATATATTTACCTTATTATGATAATATTTATGTTCGTAGAAATTTAAATTGAACAAACTTCCATGAAATTACCTGAAAATAAAAATAAAAATTAATATGAATTATTATACTCTGGATTCATTACTATAAATATCAATTATTATAAAGTAAAACGAACTGTAATTAACAAACATTTTCAAAAAGAAAAATGTAATATTTATTTAAATAGAAAAATTATTAAATTTTTTTTTTTTCGATGGAAAACCAGTGTTTTTGCGAGTTAAATAGAATTCGAAAAATATGAATTCCGAAGAAAAGAACCAACTCGAATGATCGATAATATTGTTCATTCACCGGAATTCTATTATATATATGTATATATATGTAATAAGTCAGGGCTTGAAACCGAAAAAAAAAATTCCTGTTTCGATTTCGAATATTGATATTTTATTTTTCTGGTTTTAGTTTATATTTTTAATGGATTTTACCGAGGTATTGAATACGAATTTCAAGCGATCATATAAACATGACATCATGAAATCATCATTTCATGATCATGAAATCAATTAGAAACTAATAAATAAAACATATTGTGCAGCACTCTATAGACACTGGAATTTGCCACTATACACAATATACAATACACAATATATTTGCACCCTATTTCAAAATCGTATATAATAACCATAGACGAGACTTGTGGCTAAAACGATATAGCTGTTACCGTTCACTTACGTATATACTAAAACAGGCGTGGAAAAACACTATAATGCCCCTTGAAGAAATAAATTCAATATTAGACAGGGCGAAAAAAAAATTTCCTTGGTTTCTTTTACACGATATTTAAATTTTTATTTTTATTTTTTTGAACATTCGTGACTTGTGAGCCCTGGGATGCACCTCTACCCCCCTCCCATTACTAGGTCCGGACCTGAACATTTATTTTACTATAGTTTATTTTTTTTCTGAAAATCATGCAGGTTTATACACGAATTACAAAATTCTTAATCTCAAAAATTCAGGGCACCATTTTGTTTTTCAAGGATCAATCAATAGAAACTAGTTTAAAAAATTCGATCCACTTGCTTCGGTTTTGTCGATTTATCGAAACACGACGAATACTCGGGGTATCATTTATAAATATAATCGAAATCGTGATTTTATTGCAGATCACCCCATAGAGTAAAGAATATATAAAGGAGCCGTATACTGTTACGTATAGTGAATTGAAGCAATCAAATGGAATACGCTAAGAGTGACCATTTTGAGAAAAATAAAATTATTATTTTTTATTTCGTTGGTACCACTTTAAATTTTCATATTATCATATTAGATAAGATATACGAAAACAATAACATTAATTTTAAAGTATGATTACAGTTCCTTATCAGTGATGCGATTGAGCAAGCCGGGATACAATACTTCGATACGGCAATTTGATTCTTTTCAATAGGTCACTCTAAGCGTATTCCATTTCAATGCTTCATTTAGGTATACGTATTACCCCACCCCATTGAATATTATTGTTTTCTTCTGTCACCGCCGTCGTGTCTCCGAGAGAACAAAATTTATCCCCGTTCATATGCACATTGATTTTTTTTATCGGACAAACGATAAATTACGGTCGTTATATTTTCGACGGTTTTAGAGTGTTTTCGACATTTAGTTTGGACGATTTTGAATTATCGCGGATAATATTGTATTAATACGTCGTAACGGACTACGGGCCCTGATGTACGGACATTATTTTAAAAGACTCGCGTATATACGTAGTATAAGTGTACAACCGTGTATTCTTTGTAGACACGAATCATAGCTGCAGCGGCGGCCGAATGTGCTCGCGAGAAAATGGGGAAAGTACGTGCTAGAGTTGATTAGGTGTCTACAAAACACACATGCACGCAATAGCTTTACATGAATCTGTGATCTCGGGCTCTTATCTACTTACATGCCTCTATCCGTTTATTCCGGGACGTCGGAGTAGTGCATCAAAGACGACAGTGATACATTGTCAACGTCAGACAGAAAAGAAACACACGGGAAAATTTAAAGAATTAAAAAAAAAAAACGAAGTCGAAAAATAAACAAAAATATCTCGCTGACGCGATAATTATTCTTGTAACATAAATTGAATTTCCGTCGGCCAATGAAAATCAAATTAGAATACACGCAAAACGTCGCGTAATTATATTATATTATTAGTTCTTCCAAAGACCTATGTGAATATTTAAATCTAATGAACTAGGGACATGCCGAGGGGGTGGTTATGGGGATTCAAACCACCCCCAAATCGACTGGCAACTTTTTTCATGACGTCATTCTATTTAGAAAATAAAAAAAAATTATGGATGGTAAATGCTCTGTACGATTATATAGTTGTGATGTACCCGTTATTGGTGTCTTTAAAAGAAAACCCTTGCTGTAGAAAACGAATCGGGTTAAAAATGATTGAAATAAATTAACAAAAAATGTGCTGCAAGTTCTTGAATGTGACTGCATATCACATTGAATAAAAAAAATATATTTTTTAAAAATGTTATTTTGATAAAGAGATTTTTAATAAAAACAAAAACACACATCCCATCCTGCATGACAAATATATTTAGTTTAAAAATCACACCATTATCGAAATTTTTGGACTTAACTTCACTAATTATTTTCTTTTACTCTGATAACAGTAGGTAATTGTTTTATAAAATGTATAAAAATAAGCAAATTGTTATGATGTTAATGTTATTTGTTTTTTAAATGTATGTTTGTAATATTTCACAGTAAAATCATTAACATAGTTAACGAGTTACTATATTATTTTACTATCTATTGATATTATTATGACTATAAGTTAAATACTTACTCGAATTTAAAAATTAAAACAACCCCAAAAAAAAATCATCTGCACGCCCCTGCTTTTCACTAGGGACTGAAATTATTATTATTATTATTTTTTTTTATTTTACTTCAAATGTTAACAATGTTAAGTAAAACAATTTTTCTGTTCGAAGATTTCATCATCATTTTAAAATATTAACAAGGAACAGGCAATAACAAACATTCTTTACAGTGGAAGATATTGAGTCGTAATAATATTACAGATTAGAGGTAAACAGATGACGCACTTCCGAATTCTGATAATTCGAGCCAACTCGCAATGAAATTATGACACATACGAAGGATTAAATTATTTTGCAACACATTGCAAACTATAATTATTGTATTAAATAATTTTCGACTTGTAAACATGTCAGAGGGAACTTTGTAAAGGGTTGCGAGTGTTTCTAAAACACTGTCATTTGGGGGTTTTGTTAAATTATTAATAATGTAATCGCGGCTGTACTTTTTCTCGTCAATCGGCAGCAAAATAAACACACAGTTTTTAATAATATGTTAATTTACAGGAAAAAGGGATAACTTTTACTACAAGACACGCTCTCCCGGATTCTACTATATTTATGGCGTCAACGCTTTGTAAATTAGAAATGACGTTTTAATTTGAACTCGGCATACCCGTTGTACATAATAAACGGAGGTAGAGTCATTAAAAAAAAAAAAAAGGGCAATATTTTACGTTCGAGTCCTTAATACCGTAGTCGTACACCGTGAATATCATTTCGTACGCATAAAAAAAGAAGAAAAAAAAGAGCAAATAAAAAAAAATACGCATTACAGTAACATTAAGTTATAAATAAGTTCAAGTTATGAAATGCACCCTCGTATAGAGGTAAAAATTACCGACTTCACTATAATTACGTTTTTGTGATTTTATTTTTATGAAATTAATATCTACTACACCACGTATGTGTCACTTTTCACGTTAGATCAGAGCATTTTAGACGCAGTCGCGTTATTTCAAATTTTCATAAACCAAAGA
>JAIPRM010006995.1:0-17765 GCA_025469315.1 Stegophylla sp. TES_Ste_2020 | reverse complement strand
GGTAGTTTTTTCCAAAAAGAAAATTGAAGAATTAAGAAATTCAAAAAATGACCTCTTTAAAGTACAATCTAGAGGAAAATCCGGTTTCAAAAAGTTATTGATCGAAACTTTTGAACAAGTATTTCTTTACAAAAAGTTGTACACAGAAAAAAAAAGAAAAAGAAAAAAATAAACATCATTGTAAAAACACTAGCTTCTTCACTTCACTCAGAATCTAAAATAATAATAAGTAATATAATAATAATACAGTTTTTCAATTGGTCAATTTTTCTTTTTTTACAAGTATAATAGTTAGGTATGTATTAATGTATTATTGAGGTAAAAATTTGCGACAAACATTTTTTATAAATTCTTATTTAGTAATTTCATTACTTTTGTATTTGTCCATTTCTATTTTTATAAATGTTCCCTTGTTTTCAGACTTCAAATTCTGTAATTTGTTTGTACTTCGCAATTTAACAATGAACTGACAATTGCAATAACTTTAGTTCTATTGAACATTTCAACTTTTTTTTTAAATGTTCAATTATCGTCCGCACTACATTAAAAATATTTTTTGAATTTTTTTCCACTTACCTAGAATATTGGGAACCAATTCGGATGTGTGTTTCGTGGAATGTCGGGAACCAATTCGGATGTCAATTTTCAGGTATGGGAACCAATTCGGATGCAGCCTATTAACTTACTCATTTTAATCTTTCTATAAGCTTTTTTGTGTAACGATTTATTTCAAAGTTAAAAAAGTCGGACATACTTCGCCGCACGATGAGTGTTTTTCGCACAATGGGTGTTCTTCGCACGACGGATGGTATTTTTTTGACGGGTGTATTGAATTTTAAAGAAATGAAAAATAATTTCTTCAATAAAACGGTTCTGAACGAAGGACGTTAATAATATAAATAATAAACGAGAAAAAAAAATGTCCAAAATCTTTTTTTCACATTTTCAAAATTTTCTTGCGCCAAAATCTTTCTTATATGATTTTCTATCTATGTTTAAATTTTCATATAGTTCGGATCAAAAAATGATTGTTTTCTGAGTCGTTTTTGTCAAATTTAGGTAGTTTTTTCCAAAAAAAAAAAAAATTGAAGAATTGAGAAATTTAAAAAAATGACCTCTTTAAAGTACAATTTAAAGAAAAATCCGGTTATCAAAATGTTACTGATCGAAACTTTTGGACAAGTATTTCTATACGAAAAGTTGAACACAGAAAAATAAATAAATAAATAAAATATAAACATCATTGTAAAAAGACTAGCTTCTTCACTTCGTTCAGAATCTAAAATATAACATTCGTCTACAATACAGAAGACATAATGGTGCGGCGATTTTTAATTTTTACCCGCTTTGCAATTTACTTTTCAAAAAGGAAAAATCGACAAAAGAAATATCAACAGACTGGTCCGGCGTAGGCGTAGGCAAATAAAAATCCGTATAAAACGAAAGATAATTAGACCGATATTGTGAACACGTTTCAGAAACTGTCGTCAACATTCGGTTCGTCAAAAAAAAAAAAAAAAAAAAAATATATCATATTCAATAAAAACGATTATCCAAACAAATCGTCTAAATTGACGTGTATTGTGTGGTGGTTTTTTACCGATCCGTTATGAGCGTATAACGAGATATGATTTCTATATTATATGTTTTTCCCAAAACCCCGAAGTGGACGTACCGCGGTGAGCTTGATTGGTGACATTGCTCGTGTGGCAATAATCGATTTTCATATTTATTCTAGGAAGTAGGCGATCCGTATAATTGGAATTTTGTCATATTCAAAAAAAAAAAAAAAAAAAAAATTATTAATACAAATATAACGATTGCATGTCGATTTCGTCCCGACAGACAGTCAAACAAAATACGAGTCGCGATAACTCAAAGATAGAGGGGTTAAAAGATTCACTTCGAGACGCCTAACTGGAATTTATCAAAAAATCAAATCAAAATTCTAGTTATGTAATGAAATATAATTTTTTAAATTTGATTAAAAATTGAAAACATTCATAGATTTTCTGATAAAAAAAAAAAAAAATCCTTAAATCTCAAAAACTATCCTTGAAAATATTTTTCTCCTAAAATTCACTAAATATACGGGCCAATATAGGTAAACTTTTTCTCGCAAAGTTACTGTTTATAAAATAGCTCGACATAGAATAATATAGACAAATCATTGGATATTATGATAATAGTTTGACAGTTAGTACCATAAATAGAATCAATTTACTCGATGGAAGTACGTTTGTTTACAGACGTCGATTATTTGAATCTTTGGTGTATGTACAATACCCAAGTATTACAGATATAATAATATACTTCGACTAAGCTATTTATCACAATTTTACATTCGAGTTTTTTTTCATAATATAGTTTTTTTGTTAACACCTATTCGTATTTTAGTGCGATCATTTTTCGATATTCTCAGTAGGTTTGAGTAATACCCGTAACCGAGTAAAATTAGCATATTTTAGTAGAAAAAATACAGCAGTGTTTTTACGCGTAAAAGAAAACTAATTGTCTAGTTCGGGAATATAATTAATAATATACTCGGTACAAAGAAAATTAAAACGTGCATATTTTTATAACGAGAACTTTATTGTTGTTACATACGTAGATTTGCACCAAACATGCATTTATACCAATTATACCTACTACACACGCGACATCATAATAATTTTTGAAATCAAATATTATCTCGAATAGTGTTTACGACTGTGTATGACTGTGGTTTACACCGTTTACCGTTATAAACACATAATATATTATACACCTCTATTACTAAGTACAGTATCAGATAAACTTTTTTTAACGCTTTAAAAGGTCGCCAGTCTTGACATCCAATCAGAGACGCGAAGAATACCCGGGGGCGCGAGGGATGTTCGGTTTTTGAATTGAATTTATTTATTTTAGTTTTGTAACCGGTTATTGGTTTTTGAAACCGTCGTTTTCGTCCCGTTTCGATTCGGCGACGGGGGCGGGCGGTGGGGTAATGGAACGTCGCGGGATATCCGAGGACGCGGAGAGGCGTGCTGGAGACGAGAAGAAGAAAAACGCGTTTCGCGCCGAGTTCGGACAGGTATGAATAATATTTGCGTCCCGACCGGGGCACACGGGAATATTATTTCCCCCCCGTCGTCCTTTAAATATTATTATACGGGGCGCACGCGGGCAATAAATCATGAGCGGAGAGAGTCGAAAAGCTGCCACGTTCGACGTGCATTTAGCCACTCGAAACGCGAAAAGTTTACGCGTCGGTATATAGTGACGTATCGTTTGCGCACTCGTCTGCGGGAGGTGGGACGGGATTTCCCTTTTCTAAATTCCTGTTTACCGCTTTTTTTCCATTTGTTTTTTTGTTCTTTGACGTCGGCGGCTTTGGTAAAAGGACGTGTGAAACGCGGGATGAAGTGTGGACCGTGGACGTCGTCGTGAAGAGTACGATTAGAATCAGAGCAGTCCGGAATAGAGACGGAAAGGCGAATTTTTTACAACAGAGACCGACGATGTGGTGTGCATCCCTTATGTGTTCGAATGAGGCGAACTGAGTTTTAGAGCACAGCTTTTACGGAATAAACGACATTATTCGGCAATACTTTTGAGGGTGAAAAACTGTGGTCAAAAAAAAAAGTCACTAATGCGAAAAAGTGCCCTTACGACGTCGAAAATCCATCGAACAGTTAAATGCGTTTTACGACTTTGGCCATCGACATTTTTAGAAGGGACACCTATTGGTTTTCTCGCGTGGATCCAAACCGAACTCGAACTGAAATGGATACGTACGTACCTGTGCAACAGAACAAAAGTCAAAATTAGAAACGTATTTTTTGATTTTTATTATTGTGCAAAAGTTTCGATAAAAATGAATGAGAAAAAAAGAGTGAGAAAGAAATTTCCAAAAATTTTTTTGCACACATTCAAAATTTTCTTACGCCAAAATATTTCTCATATTATTGTCTATCTATGTTTAAATTTTCATAAAATTTGGATTAAAAAAATAATGATTTTCGAGTCTTTTTTGTCAAATTTTAGTTAGTTTTTAAAAAAATAAAACCGAGGAATCGAGAAATTCGAAAAAAATGACTTCTCAAAAGTAAGCAACCTAGAAGCGAATTCGGTTTCAAAAAATTGCTGATCGAGACATTTAGACTGTAAGTTTTTCCGTACGAAAAAGAAAAAACCGAATAATAATCATCATTTTTGAAAACACCAACTTCGCTTCGTTTAGAATCAAATAATTGTCGTATCGAGATCCGATTCTCACTCGCACGCCTCCCTCCCCCACCCCCATCCGTATACAATAACGAAACGATGGAAAAACGCGCGCAGCAGTGGACGTACGTCGTCGTCAACAACAGCTGTGCGTAATGAAAAGCGACTCTGCGTTTCCGCCACGGGTTGTATACACAACGAAATAAGGGTTCGGTAAACACACTGGCGAATTCCACCCCCCCCCCACACGAGTTACACGAGAGTGTTTACAGTAATTAGTCCGGGAATTCACAGGCAGCGATGATAACGTGAAAAACGGCCGTGCGAAAATACGCAATGCGGTGTCGGGTGGGGAAAACGTTGTGGCCGGAGGAGGAAAAAAAACCTTCCCCGTTTTACCGAGCCCACATATAGGAATTATTCTCGTTTGTCGCGACGCCGCCGGACACGATGATCCCGCGGCCGTGTGTCTTCGGTCCGTTATCCGTCGGTCCTTTAGCCGTTCGCCATTACTATATGATACAAAGCAGAGGTGGCCAAACTTTTTTTGCCACTCATCTCTACGTGAACGAATTTTCTTTTGAAGACGACTTACATATATGTTATATATGTATATATGTTACACCCGTAGAGTAAAGAATATATAGAAGGGCCATACCGTATACTGTTACGTATAGTGAATTGAAGCAATCGAATGGAATACGCTAAGAGTGACCATTATAAGAAAAATAAAATTATTTTTCTTGTTTGGTTGGTACCACTTTAAATTTTCATATTATCATATTAGATAAGATATACAAAAACAAAAACATTAATTTTAAAGTATGATAACAGTTCCTTATCAGTGATCCGATTGAGCAAGGGATACAATATTTCAATATGGTAATTTGATTCTTTTCAACTGGCCACTCTAAGCTTATTCCATTTCAATGCTTCATTTAGATATTTTTTACATTATTTATAATAATTAAAAACATTCATACATACCTACAGACATTTTAAAAACTTAAATTAAAAAAAAAAAATACATTTTAAAAACTCTTTAAGTCGATTTTTTTTTTTTTAGTTACTTAAAAACCTTAGTAAATCAAAACCTCGATTAGTCAAAAAATTGTGTTTCCCATGGATTTCGACTTATCGAGATTCTACAGTACAATGATTTTCGTTGTTCCGTGTTCACAACAGAATAATATTCCATTGATATTTAGTGAAGATCTGAAATAGAATTTTCTAATAAATAAATTCATTTTTAAGTACGGCTTAAATGAGATCTTAGCCCCACGCCACCCCAATGGAAATTTCCGGCTATACCATTGGGTCGGTGATAAATAGTGTCGTCGTATATTGGCACGGATGAAAGGGGAATAAAAGTCGTAAAAAATGAATTTCTCAGTGTCATTTTTTAGTTTGTCATTAAATTTATCCGTCAACCGCGCTGTTTTCGAATACAATAATATGCGTAGGACCGAACTGTCACCACTTGTCACCGCGGTGACTCGTGTCAGAAGATCCCACCGATATTATCACTGATGTATCACCTATTACGTCTATATTTTGTAAATCGTGTTACGTATTTCTCTGTTCCGGTGTGAAACGGTTAAGATTTCGGATTGAAATTTCGATAATTCTTCCAAAAACAGTTTCTCTTTGTTTGTATCGTAAAACATTAGTGTAAAGACCTGAGAGATTATTTTTCTAATATTTATTCCATTCCGTTATAAGTTAATAATCAAAACGTTTGGTCATAAAAATTCCATTTTTTTTTTTCTTTATTTCATTAAACTTCATTTAAGCGATAAAAATAGTTGCACATCCCGTTTCGCCCGAATTCGATTTTTCTCGTTCCATCCACATATACCTTAACGAAGTTTCCGTCGTCTAAAAACTAAGTTGACAATGACTCAATAAACTAAATTATATTATTGTTATATTATATTAGTTAAAATATGTATTTTCATGCGTATGTTATAATTAAAAAACGAACTCCATAGCTGACTGAAGTATAAGTATTAAGCCAGAACCGTGATCAATCTTACATGATGTTTACCGAAAAATCTTTTGATTTTATTTCAATATCAAAAATATCGAAAATCACTGATCAATGATCATACAACAGATCTATAAAACGGTATCGAATTTTGTGCTATCGTTGTCGATACCTCGTCATCAGTCCGTGTATCACTATCGATATCAGTTATCGGTGTACATAAAAATACATTATAATTATAGCTGAATACGATATAAAGTAAAAAATATTTGAAGATTTTTAAATCGTATACGATGGGGTGAATGCTACCCCCTCAAATGACGATTTACGAACTCGGGCAACACGCCAAAACAAATACGAACATCGACTGTTGCAACGATATTTGAACTCGACGCGTGTTTAAGAGTGAGAAACTGAAAAAAAAAAAAGTGGCAGCTCGTATAACGTAAGAGAATCGCGAGGAGAGGCGAAACCACTTAATGTGAAATCAATGACTCGTGAAATACACAAAAAAAAAAAAAAAAAGCTGATGAATCGGAAAAAGGTGTGTTAACCTGCGGTTGAAACGTGTCGGAACGTTTTGACGGTATTAGTATTTTAAATATCCATTAGGGTGTTAATATAACGCGTTTTTCTAAACGAACCCTTACACGTATATTACATTAAACGCACTTTTTTGACCCCTGCACAGAATATTATAATGTCCTAGAAGATTGTAGTCAATCCAAAACGTAGTTTCAACGGGAAATTAACATTAATAATTTACAATTTTAATGTAGTGAAGAATATAAAATATTATAAATATAAATATATATATTATATACAGGGTTTATCATGAAGATATGAAATATTTTAATGCGATTCCAGTGTAAAATTGTCAGATCTTCGTGATACACCCTGTAGATATAAATATATTGAGATTTCTTGTAACTATTGAAGTTATGGAGTAAGGGATAAATTGGGATTGATTGGGACGTTTGAATGGAATTTTTATAACATTATTTTTCTCATTAAATATTTTTTCATTTAATTTCATTTCAATTAACATCCAATTAACGTGCGAAATTAGGTAACCTATAAATTGACCCGACCCGATAACCTCACGTAAGACATGCAATGTGCACGTTTTTCAGACGAAAGAAACGGCGATCGAAAAATATTAGGTATCATTAAAACGGTAACGGCAAGACAATATTTGTTTTTCTTTTTATCTTTCGCATTTTATATTCTTTGTGAGGCATAATATTCCTACTATCGTATTATATAACCATACATATTTTAATACGAATATTATGATCGTGAGCCAAAAATAAAAAAAATAAATAAATAAAAAAAAAAAACACAGAGAGACTTTACGGGGAATTTCGTATTTTTTTTTTTTTTTTTTTTTTTTAAATTGAACGCACACAAAATAAACAAACATCTAATGTAATAGCAATAAATTTAAAATTACTATAATGTTCGCCGAGGCCGCAGCACGGCACATATTATATCGCTCGTACCTTTGGAAAATTTCGTTTCGACGTTCTCTCTTTACCGGGTACCGTTATCGCACGCGTTATTTACATTATCGTATCGGCCGGGTACAGCACGAGGTAATAAGTTTTATGAAAAAAAAATATTTACGAATATATTTATAAATATGTGTATGCATTATTTATTCGAGTAGAAATAATAATAATAATAAATAAAATAAAAAACGTGAGTAAAACGAAATTTGTTTTACCGCGAGTGAAAAAACAACAAACATTATTATTACCATTGATTTAATAATAGCTACCACAAAGGTGTATTATTGATTATACAATCAACGTTAACAGACAACAGTTTTATATTTTATGCGTCTGCGCGAAGATATTGTTTGCGCTCTGTATACAAGTGCCGGTAATTTTTATTTTTATAGTAAATAAATGTATACGATTTTCCTAGAATATTTTATTGTTTTAGCTTCTCTCTATATATATATGTGTGTATATCTTTGAAAGAAATGATAAATAATTTCTTCAGTAAAACGGCTTTGAGCGGAGATTTCGTTGTGGTGGTTACCAACGTTCAAAATAATTAATGTTCAAAAAATAAACATTTTTGGAAATTGTGCTACCATAATAACCACATTCAACAAAAATTAATTAGTTGCTATCAAATTTTCCACAAAAACTACGTAAACAACCAAAGTGAAATAAAATAGACGTTACAACACATTTTATGTTAACATTTATTGACTATTGTACTACCATGACCTCAATAGTTACCATGTTACCATGACCATATTGGTTATATCATGTTACCATGGCAACAATGGTTACAAATGGTTATCATGGTTGATCGATGGTTGCTATTAAATTTTCTATAGCGACCAAATAATTAATAATCAAAGCGAAATAAAAAAATGACGAGTTTCAACCCCTTGAAATAAAATGAATTTCGAAAAACGCCAAGTCTAGAGCAAAGTTCTGATTCAGAAAGTGGCCGGTTGAAACTTTCGGATAAGTATTTCTGTACAAAAAAGTGTTCACACAATAATGAATAAATATCATTGTGAATTATCATAAGCTTCTCCGCTCCGCTCAGAATCTAAATCGAAAGATGCGTATAATAGTCGCAGTGTGGCGCGCAGGATTTATTATTTTGTCCGTGTTCAAAAGCGTGAAATATTCGTTTAAACTCGTGCACGCACATTGCGGGTATACCTGAGGAGCCCTCGAAAACATTAGAAATCCAGGAAAAAGCGACTTCTGCTGCCGTAATACGCGTTTCGCTACTACTTTTCGACAATAATAAAACATTTTTCTCACCGCGACAACAACAAAAACCAACACTCCAGTGCCTCGCGTTAAATCTACAATTCAATTGCTGCGACGACGTGTCAAATTCAAAACGGCGTTAAATCTTGTTACGTGCAGTGCGCAGCGTACGGGGGGGGGGGGTCGGGGGTATATATGGCGCACGGAAGTGGAAAAGTCGATTTCGCTTCCTGTGCGAAATGCATATATGATGATAATATTATTCAATTGGGTCTATATAATAATAATAATATAATAGTACGAACGATACGGAATAAAAACGGTTTTGTTGTATTCGGCGAGTAAAACGGAGAAAAAGAAAAACCACAATCGATTGTACTCTCGGCCAAAGGAGGATCCACGATCTATTTAAGGAAGGGGCGCCAAATGGTGGAGGCTTATCTCCTAAAAAAACCATTTATCTAGTTTCATCTAGAAGAAAAAAATGTTTATCTTTTACCTAGATAGATTCGAGTTACTAATATATTATTATCCGGATGAATTTTTGAGTTCGATCATATCCTATCTTCATTTAGGCAATGAAATACTTATCTGGAGACTCAAGGACTCAACAACACACTGGTGATGGCGGTCGCGCGGAGAGTACCGCGGCAGAGGTGTAACGGATTATCGACGACGCTCGATGATGTGCATACGATTAATAGTATTAATAGGTAACGATAATAATATTATTATTATTCGTCGCCGTGTTTGGTTTACAACGCGATTCGGTACATCAAACTCCGCTAAGTACGCGGCGAGCACTTACGTACACATTAAGCCGCCGCCGCCGCACAGACGAGTGTTGTGTATAGTTGCAAGTAAACTGTCACACGAGTCCCGCGGCAGACAACACTAATCGGCTGTGATAAAGTGATTATATAATATTTGCGCGAACGAGCAAATAGCGGTTGATGTACAGAGATTTCTTGTCCGCGCGCATACATATTATAATTACGAGTACGTACAGAGAGATGCCGACGTGGTTCGATTTCTGAATATTATAAATTATCAATAACAACAGGTCCTATACAAACTTCATACATAAAAAATCAAAAAAAACCTCGATATACTGTTTGTACTATGTGTATTCTTCTAGAAATCAAATTATTTCTCATTTTTGTGTAACTTGTAAAATTTACAAATTCCAAACTTAGTTGAAAATTACTTAGGTACATTTTTACGATCCATACTAAAACACGATAAGCAAAAGTAAGAAATAGTAAATAATTCGTACGGATAAAATGTAATTTAAAACCTATCAGTTTTAAATAAGAACAAAAATTAATTAAATTGACTACAAAATTAATCAATTCATTTTTAACTGCATTATTTGGTGATGCAAACTAACTCGACAAGTTAGAACTTACTTTGAAAATAAAAAGTAACACAATACGTAACTTGGTTTAAAAACATTTTAATCAACTTGTAAATACCTCGCTAAAAGGTTTCCCATAGAATTCCAATATTCAACCCTGTCAGTGTCATACAATATTATACATCGTTGTGTTTACCTGGATACATTATTTTATTTTATACAGACGAAAATAATTTAGTTATCTGACCCGTTTATTAATTTTATAATTTATAATTGCTTATTATTACACATGCAACGCCCTAATTAACCATCATCGAATTTAAAGCAAATCAATACGTTATGACGTTGGTACTTGTTCTATAGGTTTATATTGTGTTTTAAAATATGTTAAGCAGGTTTATTTGACTCAAATACACAATCCACCGAACTCCTAAATAATATTATGATAAACGGTTAACGGTCGTAGCTCGACCCGCGCGCATTATGTTTTGCCGATGTGTGGCGCCGTCTCCGGGCCGGAGGATTGGTAAAAACGTAAAAGCAAAACTATTATTATTGACTAACTCGGTGTTCATAATCAATCGGTCGCCGTCCGTGTTACTATATCGTACACGGGTGCATAGATAAATTAGAGGGGGCTTAGGGGGTACCGAGCCTCCCTTCCTCCAAAACCATTCAAAGCCCCAAAGATAAAATTTAAAAAAATCGCATATGGTCAATGCTCTTAGAGGACTAAATCAAAAAAAAAAAAAAAGAATGTCTTAATAATTTATATTATTTAAATTAGAAAAATTCAAAAACTACTTTTTGAATTTTGATTCAACCAAAGTTTAAGTCAAAAATATTTTCTAAAATGTCGATGCATATGCGATTTTTTCAAATTTTATGTGTGGGGCTTTGAGTGGTTTTGGAGGAAGGGAGACACGGTACTCCTAAGCCCCCTCTATAATACATCTATGCACCCGTGTACGTCTATAGTAATCATTGAATTCAAATAGGTTTGCCCCTACCTTACTGCCGCTTGAAAACGATCCAGAAACGGTCCCGTGTGCTCGGCCGTCGCGTCTAAACAGATTAGGTGAGCTCATCGATTCGATCGCAACGCACCGAGAAAAATCGTATTTCGTCTGTCGAAACGACCGTTTCGAGACCAGAAATGAAACGTTTCCGGCGAACTACGTTTCAAAAGCGTCGCCGTCGTCTTTGAAAAATAAATATTTTTTTTTTCCTTCGCCCCATCGAATTCAACGAAGACGGTCGCCACCATAGCCGCCGCGTACAGTTGCAGCAGTTACCGTTGTAAATATTTACTCGTCGTACACGGAGAGGCGAATTTTTACCTCGAAACGACGAACGCAAATTGGTGTTATTATAATATTGAAACGTAAAAATAATACACGACACGGTCGTTTGTCGCAAAACTCTAAAACGTTTCCCCACCCGCGAATGAAATTGATCGAATTAACGTCGAACAATATTTATCAGACTCAAACAAAACGGTAATTTGTACTTGAGTAAAAAAATAAACCTTCCTTGTTAAACCAAACGCTTCGTTCATTTTCTACCGCAAACTCTGGCAATATTATTGCCGACCGACCGAGTACTCTAACCACTGTCGTAGTCGTAGCCGCTATTCAGGGGAGGTGGCACGATGAGGCGTTCAAGTTTATAAGTTTATAACCCATAAATATGATCCGGAAGTTTATGCATTAATAACTATCGAAATTTGCGTGCACTTACGCCCCTGAAATATAATATAATATATATATTTATAAAATCTAAGAAAAAAAAAACTTTTTGTACAACAATTTTTATTTTAATCGGGATAATTTATCAATCAAAGTCTTTGATCTACATAAATTTACTTTATTTAAATATTAGTTTGTGCCGTTTCAACTCGTTCTAAAATAGTATATTTTATAATAAAAAACAAAAATGATCGTCAATATTCTGTTGCATAAAAATAAAAATAATACTATAATAGTATATAATATTCTATTAGTTACAACGACGAACCAGTAGACAATAAGTACAAAGGTTTAATTTGGCATTTACCTTTGACAAGATAATTATATCACAATATGATTTGGTGCATGTATTTAGTTGTTTTAATTAAAACAATAATAATTATCGTTATAATTAATAATAATTAAGCATTAGCAATTATTTCAATTTCGTATGTATAAAAAAATATATTATAATGTCTATTTAAGCATCACACTATTCATCGTCATCTCTTAACTGTGTGAATTCTTTTGAAACTCGAAAGGACTAGGAGACAAAAAAGAAAAAGTAATAGTCTCCGTCGTCTCCCCCGCCCCTTCGATCCGATCCGCCGCCGACGTGATACCTTTTCTGATCCAGGAACAAAGCGTCGTCGCGCGCTACTTCGTTTTCCGGACGAAATCGCGTTTATTGCGAAACGGCGCGGACAAACGTGTCTTCCCCTAGGCTGCAAGACTAGAGCAATAGTTTCCCGTCGGCTCCAGGGAATCGTTAAGTCGAACGGGCTCCGCATCTTCCGACGACAGACCGCGATTAAGAATAATATTATTATTGCAGCGTCGTTCGCGCGTCGAGGAAAATCAATTAGAAACCTCGCGGGGATGACCGACGACGTCCGCGTAATTATTGCAGGGAAACACAATGGATATACGGGGTGTGATTCCTTAAGCGCGTTTAATCGTCAGAGGGTCGCTAAGGGTAAATAATCGTTCCCAACGCGTTTATTTATTATTATATTATTTTTTTTTTTTTAATCTATTATTAACCGAGAGAGTGTTGGAATCGTATAATATTCATGCCTTCTATTAAATTGAATCCATTTAAATGCTGATTTAATTATTCATAATAATGTGTATCACATGTGAATAGTTTGAGGGTTTTAAATATTTTCGGTTTTAGAGTGGCGGAGTAGTGGTACACCCCTTGGTTCTCCACTCCACAACTGTAAACATAAAATTCCCTTTCGATTTCCCTCGCGATATTATTAACCAAATGATTACGATTTAAGTGGACTAAAGCTTCATCTATTAATTTTCTACGATTTTTTTTATATTTGCGAATAATTCAACAATATTATTGGTGGCTAAACGATGTTTTTATTCACAAAATTTACAAAAATCGTAGAAAATAAACCGATTAACTTTTATTAGAAATTTAAGAACCAATATTTTTCTAAAACTCAAATTTACAAATGGGTGTTTTGATTTTTTTCTAAAACTATAGTGCACAATTTTAAATTTCAAAGTTTGTGACCTAAAATAATTATAATTTCTTGTTGTATCGCAATGCTGTAGTAGTCATTTTCCAAAAAAAAAAAAAAAAAAAAACTAAAGATTACTAATGGAAGAAAAGTTATTTAATTTGTCAAATTGCACTGGGTTAACCTTTATCATAAATAATTGAGAGTCGCGAGAACTCGGGCATTTGGCTGGGGCGCGTCCTCGCTGAAGGGTGCCGAGTCGTGAAATATTCGAACTGTCAATATATTATAATATTATGTCCTGAGGGGCGCGTTTCGGGTCAGGGAGAAATTTATAAGGTAAATAGGAATCGTATATTGCAGAGTTTACGTCGTACCGGCGCGACAAAAGAAAGACATAACGGCGACGTTATACATTTTTAAATTTGTCGCGACAAAATATACGATACAGAATCGAATCGTGAACACGTTCCTTTTGCGCGAAGAAAATAAAGTGGAAAGTATACGATACGAAATTTTCAAGTCACGTTTCTTTTATTCAAGCAATTTAGCGTTTCGCTTTTGAAATAAAACAACTACTGTCGTTTTAGATTCTGAGCGATAACGAGGAATGTATTGGTTTTACAAATCTGTGTGTGTGTTTTTTTCCGTATGTATTTTATCACGAATTCGGGTAGAGATACTGGTCCAAAAGTTTTGATCAGTAACTCTGTAGATTGGAAACGTTGTCTAGTTGGTACTTTTGGGAGGTCATTTTTCTAAATTTTCAATACTATTTCTAAGCGCATTCCTAGAACACCCGAAAATTGACAAAAACACGGTAAAAAACGGCGTAACCAGAATTATAGTGAAGAAAATAATGGAGCTAGAAAGCTAAAACTTTCATTATCTACTAAAAATAGTCATGTACATTCTACATAAAATTTTCAAAAACATTTGACCAATTTTGAGATAAGTGCAGCATTTTGAAAATTTCTGAAATTTATCGTTTTTTATTAGTTTTTAATTAATAAAATTTCAATGTATGGATATTAAGACCTAAAAATTTAATACAAACATATTCATGTGTTATAGTGGTTCTCAACCTTAGGGTCGCTAAAAATTTACAACGTCGATATAATATTTTAATTTTAGACTTTCAGTGTGAAATAATTTTAAAAATAATTAACGAAAATTCAATTGTGAATTATTATTTGATAAACAAACTTATAATTTTTCATTTTGGATGTCGATTTTAAATAAATAAATAAATAAATACACGAAGAGTAATAGTTTCATTTCAGTTACGATAATTGAAAAAATTAAGTGGGTGTGTAGGAAAACGGGTAGCTTGAAATTATTTTCAAAAAGGTCGCAAGAAAAATTAGGTAAATATTTTGGGTGGCCAACAAATAAAGGTTGAGAAACGCTGGTTTACACCAAACGGGACGAAAATGGTGAAAAACAAAACAAAAACACTCTCTTTCTGCTATCGAGCAGACGCGGAAAATCACACGACGTAGTGTCTTCAGTCTAAACGCAACATCGTGGAATTATTTCCATATACATATATATATATATTATAATATTATCTCGTGTATGTGTTCGCGTCGCACACAACACGCCGGTATTAAAAAATAACTTTGTTCTTAGCACACGAGTCACTGACGTCTGACGTTACAGGCCTGTGGAGAGATTTAATATAAAACACCGCGTGGGCTCGTTATGCGGCGACGCGATAACCGTGGAAAACGGTTTTGTGCACGAAAGCATCGTTTAAAAAAAAAAAAAAAACCGTATCTCACACGATTTGGTTTAAAAATCGGTATCGAATTTCATATCAATGTTCCGGAAATCGTGTAAAATTGAGTACGTTACACGCGGAATCGCACAAAACTAAACAATTACCACTCGCCTGACAATGTCCTTTTCAACGTTTAACGTTTGTTAATTCAAATTTTGGAGGTCAATAAAAAACTTGATATCATTTATTTTATAATGAAAGACTCAAAAGAGAGAGCCGGACATACTTCCGGTATTTCCGGCTCCTCGGGTCAGACAATATTTTTTGATGGGTGTGTAGAATTTTAAATAAATGATAAATAATAATTTCATCAATAAGACGAAGAAAGTTAATAATATAAAAAATAATAATAGTCGTCATTTTCAACACACCCTCCAAGCGTATCTGACCCGAAGAGCGAAGAATATCCGCGGTGCGAAGTATGTCCGACTTTCTTGTCTATACTCTATTTTATTTTATTTAACTTTTTTTAAATTTAATAAAGTAAGAAAAGGAAAAAATAATAATGAGAAAAGAAAGTGTTAGAAAATTTTTTTTTTCATATTTTTAAAATTTTCTTGCACCAAAATGTTTCTTATTATATTATCTATCAATGTTTAAATTTTCATAAAGTTTGGATGGATCAAAAAATGATGGTTTCCGAGTCTTTATTTTTGTCCAATTTCGGGTAGTTTTTCCCCCAAAAAAATCAAAGAATTAAGAATTCAAAAAATGACTCTAAAATACCAACTAGGTACTTAAGGTTTCAAAAAGTCGCTAATTGAAACTTTTGGACAAGTATATTTCTATACAAAAAAGTTTTTACAAAAAAAGAAAATGAACATCATTGTAAAAACACTTCGTTCAGAGTCTAAAAATATGTAAATCAAATAAATCAAATGTTTTACAAAAATAAAATACTCATCCTCTTAGACTTTTTTATTAATGGATTCGTTTTTGAAAAAATATTAGATTTGGAACGTAGTGGAACACTTCAGAACACTACAGAATACAGTACCATATCTATACAATACGCGGTTTCCTGTCCTGCAACGTAAACAGTATTAATTTCCATTTATTTTAAACAGAATCAAACAAACTTTTCGAGTCGATAATAAAATATTACAATATTACAAAATTAAATACTTATCGATATTATTATAATGCAATCGTTACACACATTTTTATTTGGTATTACACACTCAATATTTCGTACTATACAAAGTGTGTCGTACTACACACAATTTTAGTCCCTGGCGTGTTACCGTTATTAAACGAAAAACAACGGAATACTAAGGAGAATTAAGTCTTCTGCAAATCCGACGTTATCGCGCGGATCGCACGACTACTGCATTTCATTACGGGCGAAAAACATACCCTCGAACTACAGTGTTATCGAAACGGAATCGCGTAATGCGTTTACTCAATTAATTACTGTTGTAATCGTAATAATAATAATTATTATCGTTATTGTAATTCTGTATTTCATTTTAATATCGCATAACCGGATCTTCCGTTATTGCGTTACGGTTATAACGAAATTTCGTTCGGACAAACCCTTAGTAAAAAAGGTTTTTTTTCCTGGCAACGTGTCCAAGTGGACCTGTAAACTATTACACTGCAGTTCCCCCCCTTCCCCGCATAATATATTAACACACGACTGAAAATGTGAACTCGTATAACAGTAAAAAACCATCAAAGTCCATGTTGTCGCATTGCCGCTCTACGATAACGTCTCAAAATCGCATATTATACCAAAACGAACTGCATTTTGAAGATTTTACACACGATATTATTAAAAATAATTGTATTATGAGTACGCGACTTTTACATCGGATTCAATAACAATACGATTTGGAAACTATTATGCTTTTTGTTCGTCCGTCGTCGATTAACTGCACATATTTTGATAATAGTAATTTGTATTTCGTTTGCTACCAATCAATAGATTTAATAATTCTATTTATTTTATCGTCGGTGAAATAATTTTTAATAATTTTCGTTTCGAAATATTTGTCTATGTTTCAACGATTTTTTTTTTTTAACAAATACTCAAAACATGTTATAGTTTTTAATTCTCATATACTCAGAAATGCCGAAAATATTTCATTCCATGAATATTCTTCGCACCTTGGATGTGATACACGTGATAGATGTTTTGAGTTTTAAATAAAAACACTAAATCACCAATTAACATTTTTTCTAATTATGATATCACTCAATTTAATGTATTTCTACTAAAATATACCCCACCCAACGGTGTACGTTTGCAAAACTCCATTTCTATAATTTAAATAAGCAGTTTTAGACTCGTCGTGTTACATTAGAATTTGCCTTCTTTGTTCGATTAAATCCTGATTTAAACATGTTAAAAATAATTGAAAAAAAGCCGGACATACTTCGCACGATGGGTGTACTTCGCACGACGGGTGGTATTCTCTTGACGGGCGTATTAAATTTTAAAGAAACGATAAATCATTTCTTCAGTAAAACGATTCTGAACA
>JAIPRM010006994.1:0-17770 GCA_025469315.1 Stegophylla sp. TES_Ste_2020 | reverse complement strand
TTAGTGATTGACGAAACTTTAATATTTTGGCAAAAAGCACGAATACCTACTAGGGAAGTTCGTAATTGTGTACCACAGTTAGAAAAATTGTACAATAAATGGAAAAATTTACAGAAAAATATGAGTCGGCGAACAAATACTCAAATTAAAAATGAGAATGAATTTACACAATGTTTTGATGAACTTTTCGATATTGCTCATGCAGATGCATTAGATATAATGACTATTGATTTGGACAAACAATTTTTAATAAATCAGAGAAAAAAGGGTCGTCCAGGATCATTAATGGGTGTCGATTTGATTAACCATAAAAAAGAAATTAAACGCATCAAAAATTTTAATCCTGGTATTGAGGAAAGTAATGTTTGTATGGCATTATCTCGCACAAAAAATGATGTACTTCAGTTTGCTCTCGAATTTTCAAAAAAAGAACAATTTCGTGAAGACTACAGAGAGCTATTGGAACTTACAATTATTTTTCTTGGAGGAACCCCATATCGTGGAATAACATTTCGTGTTCCAGGTGCTTCCCATCATGCTAGATGGATGGCCAAGGCAATATATTGTTTAAAAATTTTTATTTTTCGTAAACAGTTCAAATTGTCGTTATCTCAACAAAAGGCATGCCAAGATACATGCATTTTTATTATTTCTATGTACGTGAAAAATTGGTTACATTGTACAAGATAATTTACACACAACATCCTCGTTAATCAACACTTTTAAATTTGTAATGCATCCTCGTTTAGTACATTTATACAGTTGTATATTTCCATTTTGAAGGAAATAGTGGATACTAAACTTGTATTTATTTACTATTAAAATCAATTTTTTTCTTTTCGCTTTCCATTTTCTTAACCGAATTCATTTTAACTTTTAATCACTCGCGAACACACTACACAGACAACAACAAATAAATGACTGTCTTGGTCTTCAAATATTAACAAGGTAATCGTTTACCTTAAATCGTGGTTCATATGCGCATTGAAATGCGTATCTCTAAGTATAGAAATCAGCGATTATCTATTATTGTCGCGATAGTTAGTATAGACTCTATACTATAGAGTGACCATACGTCCTGTTTTATACAGGATTGCCCTTTATTTCGGCTCAGTGTCCTGTTGTCCTGACAAACTTCTCTCAGGACGCTTTTTATCCCGTAATTTCAAGTCTGTCCCATATTAATCCCGTTTTTTGACTAATTGTTGATTTAAAATTTTTGAAATGAAATTATTAAATAAAATAATGTAAGAATCTAGAAATCTTTTGGATACCATTAGATCAATTATAATCGTAAAATGAATTAACAAGTTTTTTTTAGAAAGTAAAGTATACAATATGCATGAATAAAGGATTTGAAGAAATTTTAAAAAGTATCAATTTAGTTTCATTATGTTATTTTATGTTTTTCAAAATAATGTTTTTATGTATTTAAATTTAATCTATAATAGGCAGTTTAAAAATTATACTTTTGTCACGATTCAAAAACACATATATATAATAAATACTTATTTATTTAAAAATATTATGAAAAATATTTTTGTCCTGTATGATAAACAATAGTATATTTAAATAGTATATCCAGCTTCAGATTACTTGAGTGAAAATAATGTTATAAAAGTTGACGAGTATAGAAGTGTTATATTATGAGAACCCCTTGTTAAAAATATTATTTTACGGTTTCTGGAGCCAGTTCAAATGGTTCATTTTCGAGAGCCAATTCAAGGGTCGATTCTAGATTTACCCAAAATTGGAAGCCAATTCGAATACGCCCTTTGGTGGGTGTGTTGAATTTTAAAGAAATGATAAATCATTTCTTCGATGATACGATTTTGAGTAAAGTGTTAATAGTGTAAAGAACAATAAATAATCATTTTCACATACCCACCAAGAGTATCTGACCCGAGGAGCTAAGAATACCCGTAGAGGTGGGCACAAGAGAAGTGCAATGGAGGAAATTGCCTCTCCCGTGCACAAAAAAAATAAATGTGTTATCTAACTATACTATTTTTATAAAGATAAATAAAGTGATATCTTGATATCTGCTTATCTATAATCTTCAAAGAAAGATAAAATTATTATTGAATGAAATAAAAAAAAAAAATCAATAATTTTATCTCTAATTTGTATTCAGTTTTCTAACTGAAAAACAAAAACCCAGTATAGACCAAATTCTGAATAGAATACCATTCAAGATTATTTTCAAATAATCCAAATAATTACAATAATTATAAATATATATAATTTATATTTAATTTTTAGTTAAATAATTCAAAATTTGCGTACTTATTACAATTAATGAGTAAGTATATTTTAGCTTATGTAATCTAAGAATATTTGTTTCAAATATATTGATTTCAACTAAGAATTTAATCTTGATTTTTGGTGAGTGTAGTTTCAGCAGAAAGAAGCTTTTGGTTCCTTAGAAGAATAAAAACGTGATATCGAACCAATATGACCGAAGAAAGACTGCCTAGATAAGCTCTTATTCATTGTCATTGAGAAATAGTTTTTAATATTAATGAAGTTCTTCAAAAATAACAAATTGTAATTTAGAACAGTGGTTTCCAATTGGTAATCTGCAGACCACTAGGAGTCCGTGGGTCGATGTTAAAGAGAGCCCGCGGTTGTGTTTGTCAGGATGAAACCTGCTATTTTTATAGTTTTTATTTATTTATTTTTTTGAAAAAATGTATATTCATAATATTACAAAAAGATGTGTTTATTAAAATAAATCATAAAAAGAATGTATTTCTTGATTTTCATGTTTAAATAAAGTTGAAAGAATACATCTACAGAAAGCAGAGAACTTCCAAAAGCAAATTCGTAAAAAGGGGTCCCTGGTTCAATTTATGTTTTATCTAAGGGTCCTCGGCATAATGCTAATCGGGAATCACTATAAAAATAGTAAAATACAGTTTTTTTCACATAAATGTGTTGTGTATAATTTTTATGTCCTAAATTATTTGTTGTTGTTTGTCGTATCCGATTGTATCATAGACTGGCAAAACAAAACGTGAGACTGATAAAATACCGGAAAATTAAAAAATAAAATACTGAACAACCTTGCACGTCCTATTGATAATTTAATATACAAAAAAATTGCATAGTTTAGTTTCCATCGTTGACCTTATTTACTGATTAAATAAAAACAAAAATGAAACATTCGTATATAATAGGTAGGTAGGTTCATGTGTGTGAACAAAATACTTATTATGTAATATCTAGGTACCTATTTAAAAAGCGAATCGTAATATTATAAACGTTAGTGGACGCCTAGTTTTGTCAAACTTGATAGCTCAAATATTTTTTAGATTCTGAACGAAGTGAAGAAGCTAGTGTTTTTACAATGATGTTTATTTTTTTTTTCTTCTATGAACAACTTTTCGTATGGAAATACTTGTCTATAAGTTTCGATCAGTAACTTTTTGAAAGCCTCTAGATGGTACTTTAGAGAGGTCAAAAAAAAAATAAACAAACATGTTTATTTTTTTTTTCTGTGTACAACTTTTCGTATGGAAATACTTATCCAAAAGTTTCAATCAGTAACTTTTTGAAACCGGATTTGCCTTAAAAAGGTCATTTTTTGAATTTCTCAATTCTTCATTTTTTCTTTTGAAAAAACTACCCAAAATTTGACAAAAACGATTCGGAAACCATAATTTTTTGATCCGAACTATATGAAAATTTAAATATAGATAGAAAATAATATAAGAAAGATTTTGGCGTAAGAAAATTTTGAAAATGTGAAAAAAAAATTTTGGAGATTTTTCTAACATTTTTTTTTCTCATTTATTTTTATATTATTAACTTTCTTTGTTCAGAATCGTTTTATTGAAGAAATTATTTATCGTTTCTTTAAAATTCAATACACTCGTCAAGAAAATTCCACCCGTCGTGCGAAGTATGTCCGGCTTTTTATATAGGTGCCTATAGGCTATCGTAATAGTAATGTATTATATTAGTTATATAAACATGCACGTAATATGAATCGCGGAAAAAATATCCGCTCAAAAATACTGTAAGATAATATACTCGCATTTAAGAAAAAAATATTTGTTTTTTTTTTCGTATTAAGGTATATTAATAATTATCGAAGTTGGTAAATTGCGTTCCTAAAAAAAGTCATATACTACATATTCATATACTACGTAAATTGTGGCCACACTATATTTTATACTTTACGTAAATTGCAGCCAGGGATATTCTTAATTATTATTTAAAAATGAGTTATCTGCAGTTTGTTGGTTTAATGGTTTCACTAAGCATTTATCATCAAACTCCTGTCCATAGCATCACTGCTAGAAGCCGTGTGTGCATTTGATCGAAGCTCTTACACACACGTTTTTACGTTGCTCTACAGTGTGTATTTTTTCAAAATTAAAACAAATACGTTATGAAAAGTGAAAGGAATCAAACACTGAAAATAGTTGATGATTTTTAATTTCACAAATTGCTATAAAATGATATTCAACGTTGGTGTTTTCGAGATTGATGAGAAATATGAAAAATAACAATTTAAAAATTCACACATGCCAACTTTAAAAAATAAGTGTAACTCAGTAATAATTATTAGGAGGGTAATTAAATTAGTTTTCATATGAGATGTTAATGAGATAGATCCAATATCATAGCCACTGCAGGCCAGGTAGTACAATTATTTGAACCCAAAGTCCAGAAAAACGTCAGCGTGTTCAGATCTGAAATTCTATTTTAGATTTTGAGAGAAGCATAGAAACTAGTGTTTTTTTAGTAATTTTTTATTTTTCTATAACTTTTTTTTCTTTAGTCAGACTTTTGTATAGAAGTCCTAGAGAAGATATTTAACCTATAGATTAAGATATTTAATCTATAAAAGTTTTAACCACCATCTTTTTTTAATCAGAATATTGTTCTAGATGGTACTTCAAAAAGGTTATTTTTCGAAGTTTTCAAAATGTTTTCCGAAATTTCGAAAAACTATCCAAAATTTTACTAAAACGCTATTAAAACCTTTTTTTTTATATTCTAATTGATGAAAATACAAATGTAGATAGATAACAATATGAGAAATATTTTGGAGAAAGAAAATTTTCAATTTTTGAAATTAATTTTTTTCTTGCACTCTTTTCCCCCTAAAAAAATGTTTTTTTATTCTCTGTTTTATTTTCAGAATAAAAATAGTCGAGTACAAATTAAGAATTTTTCGTAATAATACTTAACTTTAAGAATTGTCTTGAAAAGCTGAAGTTCCGCTCAAAATAGTTTTACTAAAGAAATGATCTATCATTTTTTTAAAATTTAACAAACCCACCTAGTCCCATCCGAGGAGCGAAGAATACCAATTAATCTGTAATCTTTATCCATTTGAAATGAATTTATTGTCGTAAGTGACTTTAATTTACCTCGCGTGCACTTTGATAATACCAATACAGGTTTAATCGTTAATGGATGTATAATAAATATGTTACAATCGTCATAATGTACGTAGCGAGAATAATATTTACGAATGCTGTTCTTCAAATAATTATTGTTATCAATTGAATAATATTCGTACCTAACGAGTTGGGTCTAGGAGAAGTGGGCGCGGCTAACAGGATGCCGTCAACTGGGCGCGAAGCCAACTAGGCACCAAGACATATTATACACATTTTTAAAATTTATAATTTTATTATTATGTCTTCTTCTATCTCGCCTTTGTCTAAACTACTTGGGGTAGGCCACCTTTATCTTAAACTTTCACTTGACACAATCTCTCACATCATCCACGCCACACGATATCAACAGTTCTCATATAATAATTATTATTTATTATATAATTTATTCTGATAGTAATATCGTGTCACTATAATAATAAAAAATATTTTCTATAATATAAATGCATATACCTAACATCATTTTAGATTATGAATGAAATGAATAAGAAACAGTGATTTTATAATGATGTTTATTTTAGATTCTGAGCGAAGTGAAGAAGCTAGTGTTTTTACACTGATGTTTATTTTTATTTTTTCTGTGTACAACTTTTCGTATAGAAATAATTGTCCAAAAGTTTCGATCAATAACTTTTTGAAACCGGATTTGCCTCTAAATTGTACTTTAAAGAGGACATTTTTTGAATTTCTCAATTCTTCAATTATTTTTTTGGAAAAAACTACCCAAAATTTGACAAAAACGACTCGAAAACCATCATTTTTTGATCCGAATTTTATGAAAATTTAAACATAGGTATAAAATCCTATAAAAAAGATTTTGGCACAAGAAAATTTTGAAAATGTGAAAAAAAATTTTGGACATTTTTCGAAAAAATTTTTTTTTTCTTATATTATTAACTTCCTTTATTCAGAATCGTTTTACTGAAGAAATGATTTATCGTTTCTTTAAAATTTAATACGCCCGTCAAGAGAATACCACCCGTCATGCGAAGTATACCCATCGTGCGAAGCATGTCCGGCTTTTTTATTTATTTATCTTTTTTTCTATTTCTGTGTACAGCATTTAATATTTGTAGTAATTTTTCCGATTTTTTTTTAAAATTAAAACCTTGTAAAATTTTATTTATTTGTCCGTGAAAAACAACACAGTATTACTATCAGAACAAATTATATAATGTACAATAATTATAATATGAGAACTGTTGATGTGTGCGTAGATGATGTGGGAGATCGTATCAAGTGGAAGTTCAAGATAAAGGTGGCCGACCCCAAGTAGTTTAGATAAAGGCGAGGTAGAAGAAGAAGACATAATAATTATAAATTTAAAATAATGTATTATATAATATGTCTTGGCGCCCAGTTGGCAGCGCCTACTTGTCTCATTCCGTAACGAGTTTGATTCTCAACCAGGCCCGAATTAGCCAGTTGAGCGTTCGAGAAATCTCGAAGGGCTGCTCAAATATTAGATCTAAAACACATGAAAAATGTGTATATTATGCTTATAACTGCATATTATGAGCTTCTTAAAGTATATTCTCGAAGGGCCGCGTCTACCCAATCTAACACTGTTCTAAACTTGATCTAATTTTCCCTAATAGTCCGCGCTACGAAAATTGGCGGGTTGTCGCCGTCACCCCTTGGACTTCACCCAGTCTGCAGACAATGGTGATCATTTTATCGCGAAGATAATATAATATTAATAATTAATTACAGCTATTAAGCTTATTTGTGTTGTATTATTTTTACATAATTAATAAATAATAATAATTTGTATAATATAAACATAGTGTTTAAAATAAAAATTTAGTATTACAAAAAAAAGAAACATTTTTAAAACATTTAGAAAAAGTGGACAGGAAAGTAAAAAAAGTACAAAAAGTAAAGTGAACAAGAAAACCGGACATACTTTGCACCATGGATTTTCTTTGCTCTTTGGGTCAGATACTCTTGGTGGATGTGTTGAAAATGACAACTATTATTGATTATTATTCTTTATATTTTTAATTTCTTTATATAATTAATTTTATACCTACTTATAATAATCTGGAATAACAAAATTATGCCCGATTAACAAAGATGGGATGAAAAAATATATAATAAACATTAAATTCATTCAAGTGCGTTCAGACAGTTTTTTTTTTTGTTAAATTTTGGGTAGTTTTGGCCCAAAAAAAAAAAAAAAAAAAAACATTGAGAAATTGAGAAATTCAAAAAATTACCTCTCTAAATACTATCCAGAGATAAATCCGGTTTCAAAAGTTACAGGTCGAGACTTTTGGACAAGTATTTCCATACGAAAAAGTGTTTACAGAAAATAAATAATAATAATAATAATAATAATAAAAATGCATTACTTATAATTTTTGTATGTTTAATGTCAATGATTCATTTGTTATTATCCGATTTTGTCTAATTTGTTTTGTTTTTAGTATTATTAATTACTTGATCTGTTCTATTGTATTATACTTACTGTACTTTGTGCCTTCGGACGTTCATTAAATAAATATCAAATATCCTGAAGAGCCGCGGGTTGCCATAAATTTGCCAATGCCAATGCCTGATAAAAATATTTTTTTTCGAGTATCTTTCTTAGAGTATTGTGTAGTTGCCCTCAACTACATATTTTCGGAATTTATAAAATATACCAGTTGCCCTCGATTAAATGTACTAGTTTCCCTCAACTAAATATACCAGTTACCCTCAATTAAATATTCAGGTGCCTTCAACTGAATGTACAAAATGTTATCCCCTAAACTCAGCATACAAGTCATAAGTCGTGAGGTGACAAAACACTCGGTAAACTAACCTACGCTGGCGGAGTCCATTTTGGTGCTTTATTACCGAAATGTCCCCACGTTGCATAGCAAGTCGAGAGATATTTTTGATTTTCGGAACGAAGCTAGTCGATCAAACACCCGGTAAACTAACCTACGCTGGCGATTTTGGTGTTTTATTACCGAAATGTCCCCACGTTGTACAACAAGTTGATTATCAAGCCGAAATGCCCCCACGTTGCACAGCAAGCCGAGATTATTTTTGATATGTGGAGCGAAGCGGGTCGACCAAACACCCGGTGAACTAACCTACCTATATATTAAGGGCAACTGGTACATTAGGTTGAGCGCAACTGGTACATTTTTTTCCAGGTAGTTTGGAGGGAATTAGTATAAAAAAAAGGCACTTTTGAGGGCAGCTGGTATATGCTCCTTTCTCATCTCAGTTTACTCTTTTCCTTTGTGTTTCACCGCTATTTAATGAATAAATAATTGTTTTACTTATGACTAAGAGAAAAATTCGATAAAAGTAATTTTGCGATTCTATAAAAGTACTATAACTGAAGTATATTATTGTAGTGAAATGTAGTGTTAAGATAACCAACGAAAATAAAAGTTATATCAATATAAGAATTTGATAGAAATACAAAAACCTAGCAAAAATTAATTTCGATTCGATACAATCATGAAAATAAATTATTATTTGCCTTAAAATTATCAACAATAAATATTTCAACAGTTTCTTTCAATTAAAAATGTAAAATAATTTAATGTTTCCTTATAATATTAGAGAATGCACCTACATGATACTGCCTACGGTTGTTTTGTGTGGCAATTATCAGTTAACAAATACGACAGTCCAACAGTTATGATTCATTTTAATCATTTTTATAAATTTAAAGCACATATTTAATATATTTATATAACTTTATGGGATTTATACATTTCTTTATAATATTGTTTTGGTCAAATTATCAACAGAGGGAGTTAGTATACAGGACAAGTAGGGAGTCATATTTTCATTTGCTTAAAATTTTTAGATTGGTCTTTGCACATACAGTATTTTAAATATTGTTATTTCAGAATGTTAAAATTGAAATTCTCTCTGTACTCTTATCAGTCCTAAGTTATGAGTGTTTTAGATAAATCAATAGTTAAATAAAACAATTTATTTATAATAATCATTGTATAAAATATATTACACTATGTTTTATATAAAATATTAGTCTTTGTGATGAAGAAAAGAAAATAGTAGTGGATTCATCGTAAATGATTTTAATGATTTAAACTTTAAAAATTGTTGGTACTTTATAAATAGAAGATAATTATTTAGGTATTTGAAAAAAATAACATTCATTCTTCGTAATCATTATAATTTTTTTCTTTCAAGTACTAAAATACACACAAAGCGCTGTTTTTTTAATTTTGATTTAATAAATATTTTTTTTTATACTAGGCGCATGGGCAAACGGCACGGATAGATTAAATTTTAAATAGATTTAATCTATTCTCAACTTTTTATAACCTATTAAGGTATGGAGGTATGGGTACCTTATCTATGTTATTCTAATTTCAAATAAACATGTTACGTAACAACATCATATTGTTTTATTCTGGATAGGTACCTAATAATTTATGTATGTATCTCAAACACAGAATATTTATTTAGTTCCTACACTAATAAATCAGTATTTTTTGATAAATCGTTAAAACAAATTATTTTATATTTCAAAGTGAATCGATTAAATTTGAACATTAAACGATTCCGCCAAATTATTTTATTCTTTATATAATTTTCAAAAATATTAAATAATTTATAATTTGTCATTCAGAATGTCAATAACTGCATATAATTAATAAACGATAAAAAATTTAGATTACATTTTGAATGCATACTAATGAAAAACAATAAATACAAAATAAATCACAGTGATTTTATTACTAATACAATAATTTATATGGGGTTCCAATAATTAATTAATGTTTATAAGTTTTAAACTAGAAAATTGAAAATAATATTAATATTATCAAAATTTAATTAATTAAGAATATTACAAATAAAGACATCGAATTTCACAACATAATTATTTTTTGAATAATTTGAATAAAAAAAATATATATCAATAATAATCTATTTTGTATTGTATTAATTATCAGTGGTATAAACTGGGGGTTGCAAGAGTGTTGTACACTTGTAACCATCAAATAAATATCAGGATCGTAAGAGTATTGTTTTGCGACTTCGGAAATTTCCTCAATTTTAAATTTATTGCTGAGGTATGTTTTTTTTTTTTGTTAGAACTATTAATAATTGCTTAGGGATTATGTCAAACCTATTTATTATGGAAGCATATTTTGTGAACCTATGGGATAACAGTGTTTTTATGCATAGGTTTAAGCGGTAAAATTAATTTAAGATTCTAAACGAAGTGAAGAATCTAGTGTTTTTACAGTGATGTTTATTTATTTATTTATTTTTTCTTGTAAACACTTTTTTGTATGAAAATACTTGTCCAAAAGTCTATACCACCAACTATTTATAATGCCGGATTTGCCTCCTCTGGTACACTAAAGAGGTCATTTTTTAAATATCTCAATTCTTAAACTTTTTGGGTTGGAAAACTGTCCAAAATTTGACAAAAAAGACTTGGAAACCATAATTTTAGAATCTGATCGAAGTGAAGAAGTTAGTGTTTTTACAATGTAGTTTATATATATATTTTTTTTTTTTATGAACACTTTTTTGTATAGATCTGCTTGTCCAAAACGTTTTGAAACCGGATTTGTCTCTAGTTGGGCCTAAAGAAGTCATTTTTTGAAAATCTCAATTCTTAAACTTTTTTTTTCGGAAAAACTACCCAAAATTGGACAAAAAAGATTTGGAAACCATAATTTTTTGATCCAAACTTTATGAAAATTTAAACATAGATAGACAATAATATAATAAACATTTTGGCGCGAGAAAATTTTAAAAATGTGAAAAAAAATTTGGACATTTTTCTAAAATTTTTTTTTTTTTTTATTAAATATATTTTCTTTTGTTTATTAGACAAAAAAAAAAGTAAGTAAATCAAAGAAAGTAAAGTAAAGTAAAGTATAAACAAAAAAGCGGGATACACTCGCACCACGGATATTCTTCGCTCTTCGGGTCTGATACTTTTGGTAGGTGTGTTGGAAATGCCGACTATTATGTTGATCTTTATATTATTAACGTCTTTCGTTCAGAATCGTCTTTTTGAAGAAATGATTTATCGTTTCTTTAAAATTCTACACACTCACCAAGAGTATCTATCCCGAAGAGTGAAGAATATCCGTGGTGCGAATTATATCTGGCTTTCTTGTCTATACTTTACTTTTTTGATCCAAACTTTATGAAAATTTAAACATAGATAGACAATAATATGAGTAAAATGCTGGCTCAAGATAATTTTGAAAATGTGAAAAAAAAAAATTTGAACATTTTTCTGACACTTTTTTTCTCATTAATTTTTTTTACTTTTCTTTATTTATTAGATGAAAAACGCAAAGTGAGTAAAGTGGAGTACAATAAAGTGAAATAAAGCAAAAATAAGTTAAGTATAAACAAGAAATAAGCCTGACATACTTCGCTTTATTGGTGTCCTACACTGTTCTGGTCAGATAGATTACAACTAGTACTGTTCTTTATATTATTAACTTCCTTCGTTCAGAATCGTATTATTGAAGAAATGATTTATCGTTTCTTCAAAATTCTACACACCCACCAAAATTATTTGATCAGAGGAGCAAAGAATACCCGTGGTGAGAAGTATGTCCAACTTTCTTGTCTTTACTTTACTTATCTTTGCTTTACTTTACTTTACGTTTTCATTATTTCCAGCATATTTTTATCCTTTTTAAGTTATTTCCAATAATATAAAACAAAACGTATTTTGTTTCCAGTTAAGTTGGCACGTTTTTACTATTTAAATATCATATTATTGTATCTGTGTAAATTATTAGTATTCAGTATTGAGGGCCGAGGGGTATGCAAAGCTCCCATCAGATTAGTAAGTTTTGGATGTTTTATTATTCGTGTAGTATGCTACCTACTGGCCAATTGTTACCTACCTGATTAAAAAAAAAATGAATGATTGAAGTTTATTAATTAATTTTAATTTTTTTAGCTAACTGTATCTAGCGCGTATTGTGATAATATTACTTATACAATACATTTCTCACGAATATCGGTGCACGGTCTTGCTGTTTGTTATTAAATTGAAAATTATCAAATATTTCTGTCCGATCATAAATGATTGAAAGAATGCACCTTTCTCAATAATATTGTGACCTCGCACTGAGTAGCCAACTATAATAATAATTTAATTAATTTGTCATTCGAGTCAAGTGATTTATTTATTTATTTTTTTCAAAAAAATATGGTTTATTCAAGTACCTACTGAATAATATTGAATATTGATGTTATCGAAACTATATAACAGTAACTAGGGTATGACATTCGTATACATTTTGTCTTAGCCGCGTAGTATATAGAATTATATGCATAATTTGAAAAATAATTTTGTGTTCCTACATTGTTGTAAAATTTTAAAATATTTTTAAAAATCCGAACATACTTCGCTCCTCGGGTGGGATACTCTTGTTGGTTGTGTTGAATTTTAATGAAACGATAAATCATTCCTCCAATAAATATATTCTGAGTGGAGTCTCAGTTAATTATATACAAGAATAATTATTATTATATAATAATTGCTCCATATTAACATTCTATCTGAAATTTTTCATGATAAAGTATTGTTGATATTTTCATGATTTAAGTAATATTATTTTTTTTTGATAATAGAATATAATCTGTGTCCATTTCTTTATTAGTGAAAATTATTAAATTTTTCTTGTTATGAAGTGTAAAGCTCTTGTAATTAAAAAATGGCAATAGCGATTGTAACAAATTCTTAAATGTAAGTTAACTTATATAAATAAACAGATATACAATTTTCTATTCCAAAAACAATAAATTGAATATGTTACGTAGTAGTTAGGAAGCAAAGTCTGCCTTAATTTGGACTAACCGTCATTTTAGTCATAATTTTAAAATTAAAATGCTTTTGAAAAATTATTCAGAGGGACAACTTTTATGAAAATGATGCCACGTTTAGAAAAACACACGAGGAGTTTTTTGACACACAAAAAAAAAAGATAATAATAATTATATTTTGAATTTCAAAAGTTAAAACGTTTTGATTGAAAAAAAATTATTATTTGCGTAAAAATGACAAGTCTCGTACAAATTTTAACTTTAAACGGTTATAAAATCAAAAGTTGACTCATGATTTTTGAAATATTTTATATGGATATTATGTGAGTAAAATTTTATTAAATTTTCAGCTGATATCAAGAATTAAAAATTTTGTTAGATAAAACGTAACAAAACACAAGGTAACTCCAAAATTCTATATTTACCCTAAAAGTGGTCAGATTTTTTTGAAAAAAATTTGTTAATATGTGAAAATTTCAAGTTTCTTATTCAATTAATTATGGCAGAATTAATAAAAACGATTTTATGAAAATCTCGTTTACGGTATATTATGCTTATTTTACTTAATTTTTCGATAGGTTTTTGGAAAAAGTATTGAGAAATTTGGAAAATAATTTGCGCGAAATGCAATTTCCTACCTAAAAAGTTACTGTTTGAAACTTTTGGACAAGTAATTTTACACAAAAACTTGTATATATAAATAAATAAACACTCATCAATGTAAAAACACTAGTTTCTAAAAAAAAAATCAAAAAAAAATCGAAAACAACGAAAAGAAATGTCTAATAAGCATTTTAAACTGTAACTGTTCACAAAAAATAAAACTTCACTAGTAAAAGATTTCAAAATATATGAATATTTAAATATCCATAAAATTTGAGTGAGTTGATTCAAATACTTGGGTTTGTAAAAGGTCTTAAAATCTTAGGTATTTCGTTGGCTATCTACCTTAAAATTCTATCTATAATGTAATGTGTTTTACGAACTACTTAATTATAACTTATTAAATTAAAATTTACTTATTGTATTTCTAATGACCATTATTGTCAATTAGATATTTTAAAATTAATTTTGAATATAGTATAATAGTATACCTATAGTATATTTTTAATCGTGATGATAGGTACTTCCCCTACAAAAACTTATTCAATAATTATGTAGAAATACCAATTATAATATAACACAACATATCATGGATAGCTGGAGATTCTGAACACTTCTAAATATTAAATAGTGAATTCCCTTAAAAATATTTTGAAACTGTATTATTTGCATTTAAACTTCACTAAAAATATTTTGCTACTGTATTACTCGTTTGTTAACTTCCCTTCATTAGATACTTATGAGTTATCATTTTCAAAATTCCCATTTTTTTTTCAAAATTTGGAAAAAATACCCCAAATTTGATAAAAACACCTTTAAATTTTTCTATTATCCAAACTTTATGAAAATTTTAATATACTTGTACAATAATATGAAAAATATTTTGATGAAAGAAATTTGTTTTTCATTAAAATTTTGTTTTCTATTCTCAGATAATTGTGAGATATAAAACTGGCCGAGAAAAAATACATTATTTTTGTGATGATAAAAAAAAATTATGATTTATAATCTAAATCTCCACTCAGAATCGTTTTGTGGAAGACATGATTTGTCGTTTTTTTTTTTTTTTAAATTTAAGGCACCCATCAAGAGTATTCTACCTTTGAAGCGTGGAATACTCATGGTACGAAGTATACCATTATTTGTTCACACTTGATACAACAAAATTGCTGATATATGAATCTGTTTCACTTTCATCACTTAAATTAACATGTTTGTATATCTTTTTTATTTCAATTTGCTCATGAAAGTACACATTATTATGTTATTGTTGTTAAAGCACATTATGATAACAAATATATTAAGTTTAAAATTGTCAAGTCTACAAGATATTTAATTATTTTTTTGGGGATTTGCAATCCTGGAGCCTTCCTGTACATGTCGCTTACGTGTTGGTAACACGTAACAACCTGCCTTTATATAGACAGTCATAAAAAACTAATTTTTAATGTAGGCCATTTCCGTTAAACTTTAAATTGGAACTTTACAGATTGATAAGATTTTTTAGAACAATTGTTCGTCGATATAAAAAATATACTGAATGCTTTTTCTATAAATGAAAAAAAAAATATTGGAACTAATACAATGTTTTTTTTTTATATCGCTGTTTGGCTATAAGTGTTCGGTATATAAAGGCTACATACAATAAAACCGATGAGAAAACTACCCACGTATATTCATTGACACATGCCTATATTGTTTGACATTATTAATGTAATAATAAAATCCATTTAAAAAGGTGAATTTTTAATGCGTTTCCAAGTATGCGTTTCCCGTATTCCATTACAAAATATTTTGTCGTTTCTATTACTTCGTTAAATAAATGATGGTGTGATATGTATATATATATATATATTACGCACGTCATTATATTATACGCAGTACGTAGAAAAAGATAATAAGTTCTCGATCGTGCTTTATTTTAATAAGACTAAAATAAAATTTTCTGTAGGAATTTATCAATATTCTTATACAATAACAACTAAAGTTTATTTGAATAGTAGTTGTAGAAAATGTATAAACGTGTCGTGTGATTTTCCTCTTAAATTATTAAATAACTATTTATAACCAGTAAATTATAAAAAAGGTATCGAGCTGATATGTATATAAAAATTAATTAAAAAAGCCGCACATATTTCGCACCATGAGTATTCCTCGCTCATCGGGTGAAATATTCTAGATGGATGTATTAAATTTTAAAGGAACAATAAATCATTTCTTCAATAAAACGATTTTGATCAGAGTTAAGTTAATACAATAATAATAATTGTCGATTAGGTATATTTAACAAATATTATGGAATAATGTTGGATACTCGATAATTTATATGTATGTGTGACATGTCAGGTAACAAATGTCATAAATTCATATTTCATCAACCTTTTTTTAATTGACATTTTGGTGTTTTTAAGAGAAGATTTGGGTTTTGACCTTTTTGTAGATTGAACATTTATTTTAGATTCTGAGTGAAGCGAAGAAACTAGTATTTTTACAATGGTGTTTATTTTAATTTTAGATTCTGAGCGATAGAGAGGAACGTATTTAATTTTTTAAATTTTTTGTTTTTATATTTGTTTTTCATGTGTACCCGTTTTTATTCAGAAATACTTGTCCAAAAGTTTCGACCAGCAACTTTCTTAACCAGAATTGCCTTTAAATCTATCATCGCGATGTCAATTTGTGTAACTTTTGATGTTGCTTTTAAATTTATTTTTAATTAATTGTTGGAAAAAATTGAATACTTGCTAAAAAAATATGGTTGATCTTATAAGAAAATAAATAATAAAATGGATGAAAAGTTGTGTAATAAGAGAAGTTATTAAAGTAATAAAGAAGACAAACCACAAAGTTAACAACATAAGAAGGTGAATCTATTACACCTACTCAATTTTTATTGTAACAAAAAATGAAGCTTCAATTAGGCAAAAATCAAAGGACCATTGATCCTAAAACACAAAAAGAAACCGATTTGATTAAAATAATTGATATTATTTAGAATTAATACTCTTTTTATTAGCATCGAATTGGGACGTGCATTCTCAGCAGCAGCTTACATAGGTGATGAAAAGCAGACTGCGAGATTAGATATTACTCCTGCGTTCATATGTTCAAAACAACTAGAATCCAAAAAATGTAATTTAAAATTTTATCATACAGCAGAAAGATACAAAATAAATAATAAAAAAAAATAATTTTGTTTTTGTAAATAATTCTAATACATTTTTTCCTACCAAATTTTGGGATTGTAATCTCTAGTTATACCACGTCATTATATTACGACTATTCTTGTAAAAATTAAATTTCTAATAAATTACAAGTGATATAATTTTTAAAAATCGAATCCACCTATTTTAATTTTTTGTTTTCTTCTATTATTTATCTATTTTTTAATTCAGGTACAGTTTTTAACTCGATGTAATTGCATTAAAATTATTCGGAATTTCGATCATCTATGTTTTTTATGCAATGCAAGTTAAAGTATACGATTATTTTTATGGTGACGAGCCCCATGTGCCACGTATAATGATTTAGGGTACCGTTTCTCAACGTGGGGGTCGCGACCCCCAGGAGGGTCATGATCACTTTGACTAGGGGTCGCTTAGCTCAAAAATATTAAAACGCTGATTTAAATTAAACTTTTTATTGAACAAAAAAAAAAAAAGCCGGACATACTTCGCACGATGAGTGTACTTCACACGACGGGTGGTATTCTCTTGACGGGCGTATTAAATTTTAAAGAAACGATAAATCATTTCTTCAATAAAACGATTCTGAACAAGGGAAGTTAATAATATAAAAAATAAATGAGAAAAAAAATGTTAGAAAAATGTCCAAAATTTTCTTGCACCAAAATCTTTCTTATATGATTTTCTATCTATGTTTAAATTTTCATACAATTCGGATCAAAAAAATGATGGTTTCCGAGTCGTTTTTGTCAAATTTTGGGTAGTTTTTTGAAAAAAAAA
>JAIPRM010006993.1:0-17770 GCA_025469315.1 Stegophylla sp. TES_Ste_2020 | reverse complement strand
TGGTATGAATTAAAATCCACGTGCAACAATAGTTTTCTATCTATTTTATTATATTTTGAAAATTCAATATTTTCGGTTATTATATTAAATACCTACTATTTCACCTACAAGATCAAATAATGTTTGTCGCCGAGTGGAAACGATCCAGGCTTTGAACGTGCAGTACCGGGTTCGATTCCCGCCCGGCACTTCAAATTTTTGCATTTTTTTTTCGAACATTTTTTTTCTTATATTATTAACTTCCTTCGTTCAGAATCGTTTTACTGAAGAAATGATTTATTGTTTCTTTAAAATATAATACGCCCGTCAAGAGAATACCACCTGTCGTGCGAAGTACACCCATCGTGCGAAGTATGTCCGCTTTTTTGGTTTTGTTTTTGTTTTGTTTTTTCTTATTTTTTGTTTTTATTTTTCTTTCATTGTTGAATTTTATTTGTAACATAACGTGTGTGCTGTAACTCACTTCATTTATCCTGCCACAAGCTACGCTTAACGGGATAAATTAATCAATAATTATGTATGTTAAAATTTATTTGTAATGTTATATATGATCTTTTCTTAATAAAAAAAAAATAATAATAAAAACAAATGTTTACACAAAGGGCATTGAGAAGCATTGTAAGTGCATTGGATTATGCTTAAAATAATTCACTTATAGGAGTTTAAATTCTGAAAACTTTTATTATACTAATGTGCTTTATTGGGGTGTTTTTTTTTTTGGTGGGGGGAAGGATTCGGTGCGGGTGGCTTATATTGTATCATTGTTTTAAAATAGTTTCTCCAAAAATATTAGTTTCCTAGATCAAATCTGTGAACGACACAAAGCCAGTTTGTTTCTCATTTAATATTACATGGAAAGACGTTTTTTTTATATAATAATCTTAAATTTTAACTTTCATTTTACAAAATATTTTATACTGCAATTCTCAATATTTTAATATTTATTTTATACTGCCGCAGACTCCTAGAGGGTCACGGACCACAGTTTAAGAAGCACTGTTTTACATCATACAAAAGTGTACGTTATTTTAAGTACCTACTGGACAGTCCTGTCGTTCCTTCAACTGTCTTTTAGATATTCAAATGTCTTTTTTCCTAATATTTACATTTTAATTTAATTCCGATTTATTTAGGGTAATAATATTCAGTTAAAAAAAAAAGTACATGCGGATGTAGTTATATAATTTAATATCATAGTTTTACCCCCAAAAATAATTAATGGCCCAATTGGATCCATAGTAAATTTCCAATTAACTAATGAAATATATTTACGAAAATAAGATATTCTTTCTTTATCTGTGATTACTTATTTTTCTCTAGAATATAAACAGATGAATCTGATATTTCAATTAATATTTCGAATAATAAAACATATTTTTATAGCTATATACGGATTTTCATGAAAAACTTTAGCAAAATTGATTTTATACTATTATTAATATATAATTTATAATCAGTTAGAAAAAATATAGAATATTTATGCAAAAATTGTATTAAATTTAATTTCCTAAAAAAAGATAATACAAGTTCCATGTTAGAATAAGATTTATGTAATATTCAGCTATAAATTACGACTGTAGTGCTATGGTGATATTTCAAAAATAGTATTCCATTGTACATTAAAATTGTTTTTAAAACATTATAATCAGATTCAAATAATATAACTCAACTAGCACTAAAGAAAAATTTGTGGTCATTTATGATAAGTACCTAAACAAAGGAACTTTTTACTATAATTATTGTATTAACTCATTTTTGACATGTGAACATGTGAAAGAGAGCTGAAAAGGGTTATTAAATTGGTCTGGAGTACAAGGGCATTATAACAAGCAATAAAAATCATTAATATGTAATCAAATACTATAATATCCCATAAAAATGTTGTTTTCCCATCAGTTGTTTACGATTTGTTTTAATGGGTCCTAAGAATATTAGTAACTTGCCTCTGGAACATTTAGAATTGGTTAAAACATGACTGCGAACGGTCCTTATCGACAGCACCTTTTTGAGTAACACGATTGCAAACATTTTTACTTGTTAATTTTCATGTGACATTGCCGTATCGATATTAAAGAGTGTAATGCATTTGGTCAAATTACCCTTTTTCCCGAATTAAAAAAACGATGTGTTTGGGCGAGTTCCTTGTAATTTGTTTGAACGAGTATAACATTGTATATACTAATCACATTAGTTTTAATTACGTAAGTTCAACTTGGAAAATATTTTTAGGGGGCTAATATGTTTATTTGATTGATTTAGCTCCCAAAAACGCATTAACTTTATGTAATTCTCAAAAATTCTGGTGGGGAGGTGATATGAGTTTTTTGAGGGGGCTTAACCCCCTCAAGTCCCCTTCTAACTACACCTATTGAGCACCTATTCTATGATTCACACCATAGAATACCTACACGTATTTTGTATTCATTGATGTGGTAATAATACTTCTCATTGATGACTATCAACAGTTTCTGCGCGTGTTGGATGTAGGCACGTGGGGACATTTTGAAAAACAATGCAAAAATAAATTGGGGTGGCACATCATTGTGTGATAACTGATAAACAGTGGTAACATAACTAAGGCTGTGAATTTGTAGGAAAGTGTATTTTCTTAGTTACAGATTGTGAAACGCAGCTTTTTAAACACAAAATTTTATGAAACTATTATTTTGCATTTTTTGACGGGGTTTTTTTTTTGGTCATATTTTTTCCTTTCCCGCCATGCAAATTTTCACTAGCGATCAATAACGATTCCGCAGGTGGCGGCTACGCAAAACCTGGACGGCACCAAGTACAACATGGAGTGGCGGTTGCAGCCGATCCAGGAGCGGTACATTTGTGACCTGGAGGACATGGCGCACCGGCAGCTGCTTAAGTACGCGGCGAACACTGGCCGCTTGCCGACTAAGGTCATCTTCTACCGGGACGGTAAGGACGTGAAAGGGCTTGGCGATGCGGCCGAGGAGGTGTCTATGGTGCGTCGCGCGTGCTTGAGAATCGACACCGAATACAGGCCGCCGATCAACTACATTCTGGTGCAGAAACGGTGCCAGACCCGTGTTTACTCTTTGGATGATGCTGGCCGTGACCACTCAGAGAGTATCACGGTCGGCGGACTCGACGCGCCGAAGAGCATAACAAAATTCGGTATCGTGCCGACCGGTACCGTGGTCGACACGCACATTGTCGGTCAGCATGAATCATACTTTTACCTGTGCAGCAAGGCCGGTAAACAGGTGAGTCGATGATGAGGAGGAGAGAAGCATTTGTGTTTTTTACAATAATGTAGGTATATTTTTTTATTTATTTTCTGTAAACACTTTTTCGTACGGAAATACTTGAAGTCATTATTCGAAATTCTTAATAATTTTCTTAAAAATTGGGAAAAATTAACCAAAATTTGACAAAAACGCGTTCAATTTCGAATAAAAACGCCTCTAGATAGTATTTTAGACAGATTATTTTTCGAAATTCTCAGTTGTTTACTCAAAATTTAAGAAAAACCACCCGAAATTTGAAGAAAATTCCTCGGAAAATATCCTTTTTTAATGTTAACCTAATGAAAACTTAAATATAGTTAAACTATAATAGAGAAATGTTTTGGCGCAAAATTTTTTTAAAAATGTGATAAAAAATATTTTAATGTTAATCTTGGAGTTTAACCTGTTTTAATAAATAAATTAATAAATTCATAGCATTAATTTAAATTGTATACAATAAATGAGAAAATAATTATTCAGTCATAATCATCCAACCATTGATCTGATAACACTAATAAATATATCTTCTGTCACGCGATATTCTCACCCCTAGTTACATTATTTTTCTCTCCTTTATATTTATATAAATATATAATAATTTGAAATTTTTTTTTTCATTTTTTTTTTTTTTTTTTTTTTTTGCTATTCTTGGCTTTATTTAGCTCTCTACCATGCCAACCAAGTACTATCCTGTCTGTAACGACAGCGACTTCACTAAAGCACAGCTTGAACAAATTACGTTCGATTTATGTTATATGAGCCTCCACGGCACCAATTCCACCGCACATCCCGCAGCGGTGCGCTACGCTCGTCTTGCTGCCAAGAGAGCACAGATTTATCGAAAACGCGACGAGTATTTTATTCTTGTTTAAATGGCTTTAACTTACATTAACAATAAAATAAACGATTGATGATTTTTCTTTTTTTTTTTTTTAGTTCATCTGCAAGTGCCAGTAAAGGATCAATGGCCGAGGAGGACATTCAATTTATGGCTGAATCTAAGATGACTAACAAATGTACCATGTATTTTCTTTGATTAATTTTTTATTTAATTTGGCATATTTATATTAGCAGAACATAAATATATGTATTTTATACACTTATTGCATTCATTATCATTATTATTGCTATATTATCTATTATTGCATTATTGTTCATACATGTGTGAATATAAATAATTAAGCAATACTAATGTTAAATTTTTGACATAAATATTAATGCTGTAATATAATTAGAGTATTAAGTTATTATTATTATTATTATTATTTTTTTTTTTTTTTACACTAATGGTATGAAAATTATTTTAAAAAGAAGTTATTTATAATTGTAACGCCGTACACCAGTATTTAAGCGAACGTACCAATGATTTTTAATAGTAAAATTATTTCCACAAAAACCAATAAAGTGACTTCTTAAATCTGAGTTATATCCAAAATATTTTTCTTCATAAATTTTATAATAAATGAGTTGCGACTTAAATTATTTTAAAAATATCTTTTTATGTACTACTAGTAAACATATTTATGATAATATTCTGAAACAATAAAAGATGATACAGATATACAGAAAATATAGTACAGATATTTTAATTACTTTAAAAATGTACTTCAATATAATATATTTAGTTGTTAAATTTAACCTGTTTTTCTAAACGAAATTGAAGTGATACTATTGTGTTTTAAAAAGGCTATTAAATTGATTTTATTTATTTAATTTTAATTCCAAAACTAATAGCATTTACTTGAAACATGAAATGTTCAATCATTATCAGTAATTGTATAGTACAAAATGAAACATATTTTATCAATTTTAGTTTTAAGGGTTGAAAATTGTGAACAAAGTTGCTGGTGTATCAATCCCTTTCTATACCAAGAAATATTGTCGAAAAAGTACAAAATACTGTCGCATACATTTGTTGCAAACAAAATTTGGCTTCCCGTCAAATGATGGTAAACATCAAAGACATCGGAAACATTGTCAACTACAAAGTATGCTACAACGTTTTTCCTTGGTGTGGACAGGGCTTACAAAGCCTACATTTATTCACAATTTTCTTATAATAAGATGAGTTAAATTATAATTATAATTCATAAAATCGACGCTTACAGGGAAAAAGGGCGTAAACGACATTTTTGTCGAAAATGAGTTACAAATATTTTGGCATAAACGCCACAATTCTCTATCGATAGAGCCAATTATCTTATCGATACGATTTTTGTACAAATAACTATCGATGTTCAAATATTAAGCGTAAACGTCATTCATTATCATGTTTGTTATTATTGCCGGGAGTAAATGACATTTGTTGGGCGTAAACGACATATTTGTTAGGCGTAAACGACTATTAAATAATATAATATGATGGTGTAAACGACATTATTCGTATTTCTATCATGTTGCCAACATCTAATTCGTGATAACGAATCCTATGACACGCATTTTGAGGCTACAACTGCTACAAGCCTACAGTACTACACAATTATTTTAATATTATTTTATGTATGGCATTTGATAATTTATAATTAATAATTATATTATTATTAATACCAAACACGTGATTATTTTTTCAATGTTAAAATTATGTTAAACATAATAAATTAATAGGTTTATACAAGAATGTTACCTGCAAGTGTTATTCTAATAGAAGAGGACAGAAAAATGTTCTGTATTTTTATTTTGGTTCTCCTGTAAAATTACAAAAATGTCATTTACGCCCTTTTTCCCTGTAAGCATCGAAATCTGTAAACGTCGAAATGTGGCAAAATTTATAATTTTAGTAAAAAATCAAATCTATCAATCTATGTGAATTATTCTATTATTAAATGATTAAAAATACTTAATGTAATATAATATTTATAAAACTAAATCTTACAATAACTGTTTTGTAGAATAAACTGAATTTCTAATCATAATCATTTAATTGAAAAATGATTTATTGTTCCTTAAAATTCATCACATTCACCAAGAATATCCTATCCTTGAAGTGAAGTATATGAAGTGCTATGTCCAGCTATTTTTTTTTTTTTTTTTGCATTATTAACAAACATAATTTTAAAGCAATATTTCTATATTTAAATTGCATTAAAATAGATAAAAGTTATATAAAAAGTATTTAGGTGAGCATTTTACTTTCTTAATTTTTAATCAACTAAGTATGGTAATTGAAATGAGAACAGTCTGAATTTTTAAAATTTTAAAAGTTTGTGGTAAATAGGAAATAACAAAAACAAAAATGTAATCAGTGACATTTAGTAAGTAGATATTTAAGTTATTATTATTATAGACATTAATGAGATAGATCTGATATTATGCTCTAGCAGTATAATGATTTGAATCGAAAATAACGTCTAAGGGTTCAGCCATGAACTATTTTTTAACTTTTCTCTTAAATAATGAGAACTATAAAATTGGTTTATATATCATTAGAAATAGCTTGTCAATTAGATATTGATTATGGAATTATATTTATTTTTTTGCTGTTAATTAACTTTTTAACCAATAAAAAATTGGTCAGTTTTCGCTTGATTTAAGCAGATCTCCTAAAATGGAGAATGGATTTAGTTATTTAGGGTTTTATTAGAGTCACATTGGCTAAGAGAAGATCTGAAAAGAGTTTCAGAATTGTACATTTAAAAGTTCATTTACAATGTAAAAAGAAAGGTAGTATAAATAGTTAATTTTTGGTGTACATGTTAATAGTCGAAAAGTGCAGCATTATTAATTAACATGAAACGTCCACAATAATTCATACTGTAGTTGTTTAATATAAAAATAAGACATGAAGTTTGAACTATGGAATAAGTATTCTATATAGGTAATGTGATTGTGGATAATGTAAGTTTTTTTTTTTATACGTCCAGATAATTCGAAGCCTTGTTGATTGGCGTTCTATGTATCTACTACTAATTTATGTTGATTTTTATAGAACACATACTAAAAAGTATGATGTAAGATCGAGGGCTTATTCTAAAGCGCAGTTGGGATTATTTTGCGTAGTTGAAAAGTCTAGATGCGTACTTGAAAAATAATTGTTGCGTAGTTGATTTGTTAATGACAAATTTATTTTATTTTAATAACTATTATGCAGAATCAATTATGTTCTAACAGTTATTCACCAATACGTCCTTATCTAGAGAGCGGAGGTCTAAATATATTTTGTCAAAACTGCATAAATTTAAGTCATGACATGTGGTTAAAATTATGACAAAACTATTAATTACCTAATAACATGAATATTTTAAATTTATAACATAAATAATTTCAAATTGTATAAAAAAAAATAAATCCTAAATTCTATATTTATTCAAATAGTGGTCAAAATGAATTTGATAATTTATTCCAGTCTGGAAAGCTTTAATTTTTATAGTGGATTTCAAGTAGTAAATACCTACTGTTATTTTTGAAGTTACAACCAAATAACTAAAATACTCGTATAATATATAAAAAGTAAATTATAGAGAAAAAACCCAAACATACTTCGCACCATAGGTATTCTTCACTCCTCGGATCAAATACTCTTGGTGGGTGTGTTGAAAATGTGGACTATTATTGTTTGTCATTTTAAAGAAAAAATTTCTAAAATAATATGATTCAGAGCAAAGTAAGTTAATAATTAAAAAAAAATTATTAGTCGTAATTTTCAACACACCCACCAAGAGTATCTGATATGAAGAACAAAGAATACACATGGTGCAAGGAAGTACAGCTTTTTCATCTATTTCATATTTTTGATATTTATTTAATAAACGCCAGAAGGCATAAAGTACAGTAAGTATAAAATATACACTAGAATTCTTTACTTTACTTATCTTTGCTTTACTTTATTTTACTTCACTTCACTTTTATTTATCTAATAAATAGAGAAAAGAAAAAAGAAAATTAAGAAGATACAAAGGTGTTCAAAATAAATTTTAAATTTTTTTTCATATTTTCAAAATTTTCTTATGCTAAAATATTTTTTATATTATTATTTATCCATATTTAAATTTTCATAAAATTTGGACTAAAAAAAGATAGTATCCGAGTCTTTTTTGTCAAACTTTGAGTAATTTTTCAAGAAAACTACAAGGAAATTTTAAAAATTACCTTTTTAAAGTGCCATCTACAGGAAAATTCGGTTACTTAAAGTTTATGTTCGGAATTATCGGACAAGTATTTCTACCTATACAAAAACGTGTACACATATGAATAAAAGAAAAAAAACATCGTAAAAATACTAGCTTCTTCGCTTAGCTTAAAATCTTAAATCTATAATTTACGGTATTTACCATTTTTACTCAAATTATTTGTAGTTTTTTCTTGTTTTTGTTACCTTTTTAAAGCACAAACCCATGAAAATAACAACTAAACGCATTAATACAAACACGTTTACGAATAGAAAAAATGTTTCTGATAAGAAATAACCTTTATATAAATAGATTTACATAGATTACATAAATAACAGAAAAAATATTTTTTTTTATATAATTGAATCAAAATTGTATGGCTCAACAAATTTCTCCTGATATTCGGCCTTTACAATTTAGACATGATACGGCAATGTATTAAGTAATGATAAGTATAAAAGGTATATAATGCACCAAAGGGGTAAGGAGGAGAGCTCCAAACTGAAAAATATTAGATTCTGTGTAGACCCATTGACGCAATTAGGATAAAAATTTTCGGGGGGGACGAACTATCGTATTTATTTGATTGATTTAGCACCCCAAAGAACATTAAACTTACGCAAAATCTAGGTCTTTGAGTGTTTCTTTTTTTTGGCGGGGGGGGGAGTGCTTAGCCCCTGAAACCACCTTAATTGCGCCTATGAATAGACTCCTTATAATTTACGATCTTGATTATATATACAGTAACTGTTTTAAATTTTGAACCCCACCCTGAAAAATTTGAAAATACGCCACTGACTATATAACTACAGCTTTATTAGATCCCGTGTGGAGAGAAGAAGCTAGTGGTTTTACTATTAGGTTTATTTTTTTTCTGTGGACACTTGTAGTAAAGCCAAGTGACAAGCAACTCAGCGCGTCATCGTTTAGGCAAAACCAATGCATGTGGGAACGTGACTTGCGTTGACAAACGGGTTTTTTAGCCTACGAATATCGAGTACAAAAGTGCTTTTTTTTCTCCCGTACGATATAAGAAGCTAAAATTTTAGGAGAATTATTTTTTTAGGTCCAATGCTAAAACATAAGCATTGGGACCGACAAAAAAACACCTTTGGGTATAACAGTATCCCTTGTCCAGGAAATGTCGGTTTATCAAAGCAACACACGCTCTGCACATGTGCATTAATATTGCCAACACGACACGCCGTGTTAGTTGCAACTTGGCTTTACTCCAAGTGTCCTCAGAAAAACTAAACTAAAATGATTTTAAAATGATGTTTATTTTATTTTTTCTTATATATAACTTAGCTAGAAACTTGAAACTTTCACGAACCACTAAAAATAGATACAAGAACATTTCACAAAAATTTCAAAAATATTTGATCAATTTTGAGTTAAGTCCAGGCTGTTACTGTACAGCATTTTGAAATTTTGGGAAATTTCTCATTTTTTGTTAATTTTTATGTAATGAAATTTTTATTTTTAATAATAAGTCTTGAAAATTTTATGTGATCTCACTGATATATATGTTTAATTAACCTGAAAAAATCTTAAAAATCGTTAGTCAACTTTTTTTTTTATACCTGTTTGAAGTTACAATTTCAACGAAATTCGTTAGTTTTACCTAAAATTCCGCACTTTAACTTACATAAAAGAAAATTGGCCCGATCGTTTTGAAAATTGGTGCCTAATACATAGAGAATTTCATTGCGAATATTTTGGTGCAATAAAAACGGATAAATAATTAAACATTTTTCAGGGGTTTAATTAAAAAAAAAAAAATCGGAAAAATTTCGGACAAATATTGTGATATATTTCTAATTTATGATCATTCAAGAAGGTTGATGACGTTTAATCGCCATCTTATATATTTTTCGACGCTGATTACGATGGTGTGAATTAAAATCCACGTGCATCAATAGTTTTCTAATTATAAAATTAAAGAAAAAATAATTTTTTATAAATATTGCAAAGTGATTTCTAATCTATGTAATGAAAAATACACGGAGCAAGTTCAATCTACTATGACCAATAACCCAAAATATTTCTGGAAATTTTTTTGGAATAAGCAAAAATTTAATAACATGTAAAATAACTGATGGTGTCGTTGTTGCAAATAATATGAATGACACAGTAAATTTATTTAAAACAATATTTTGAATCTGTGTAGATTCTGTGAATCTGTGACAGACCCAGAATAGTAATATTATAGTCACATCCAACGTTATAACACGAATATTAACTGTGAGTTTACTGTAACCGAAATATATGTGACCCTTCGTAAATTATCTAATAAGTAGCTATAAAAGTGGCCCAGAAAAAATCCTCGAAATAGTGTATAAAAATTGTTACTACTCATTAACTTGCCTCATCCATTCAAGCCCGGGGGCCAAAGTTTTGTATGAGGAAAAATGTGATATAATATATCTATATTGAAATAAATTATAATTAATGTAACACTCTGTTTAAAATGTATTTAATAACTTTTAAAAACCTATTTAATTTTAATATATTCTTAAAGTAAAAAATAAAACTAGGTAATGTGAATATTTTTTTATACCTAAATTGTAGTTTTATCAACTAAAGAAAGAAAATTATTTGTCTAATAAAAAAGGGATTTTACAACAATGCTTATTTGAATTAAATAAACATATATTCATTGAACCATTATATTTTAAATTCTTAAAGGTCCGCTCAAACCGAAGCGGTAGCGGTAGCGGTAGTGGCAGCGAAAATTAATGTCCATACGTTTTAATACGAGCACACTTACCATACGATAATAATAATAATAATAATAATAATAATAATACGAGCGCACTAACTATCGCGAAATTAATACCGCGGCGAAAATATTACCGCAAGATTGAGCGCGATATTTTTATTTTTCGCTGCAGACACTATTTTTTTCGCTTACCGCTGTGATAATCAGTTATGAATTCCCAACGCATAGTATGTACACATATCTACATTTTCTTTTCAATATAATAATATCTATAGATAGCTTATCATTAGGTACCTACATTGTATGATATGTTTTAACTTTAAGTTAAGCCATATACCTATTCATCACAATCGTAATACCTTGCAGTTAAATTTTCATTCACGTAGTGTTTGAACGATTTTCGAGTTTAAAATTTATTGTTTTAAATTATTGATTAAAAAAAATGACTATTAAAGTTGAACAGTTAATTGCAGTTGTAAAAGAATATCCAATATTATACAATATGACACTTCCCGATTTCAAAGATGCGAGGAAAAAAGACTATATTTGGGATAACGAAATAAGTGCTAAAATGAACGGAGAAAGTGGTTAGTAAAAATATAATTAATATCTTCAAAAATATAAGTCATTATAAAAATAGTTAAAAATGTTATAGTTAATAATTATTTAATTTGGAAAAAAAACTGTTAAAAAAAAATTTATATATAAATAATAATAAATCATTATTTTATTCATCATTAAAATATTCAACAAAATGTTCTCGCACTCGAAAAGCTTCAATTGAACATATTCTAGGATTATTTGCGATGTTATTTCGTAGTAAAAACGGTTCTTCATCGGCTTCAAGCTCATTGTCATAATTATTACAATTTTGGACTCTCAAATAATTATGAAGTATGCATGTTGCCATAATAACTTTTTTTACAGTTGTTTCTTGCATTTCCATCGGCCTATCAAATACCCTCCATTTTTTTGCTAAAATTCCAAATACATTCTCTACTAGGTACTCTTTGTGCCCGGTGTAACGATCATATACGTGACGCATGTTATGTAATACCAATAATTCTTATTTTAACATCAATATCATATTTTTTATAATATTTTATGTAATATATTTATGTAACACCATTTCTGCGAACACACATGCCACACATCACGCCATACATCACACCACAGCCTATTTCAAAGTGACCTTCTCAATATGACGTCAATGACGGGGTATAAAGGAGCCCAGGAGCCCAGGGCACATCAGACGCTTTCCGACAGACATCTTATCCAGACACACGGACTGAGCTTTACGTTCTCTGGTTTAATTTGTCTGATTGTATTACAAGTTATCATATAGTTTATTTTCTTTGTGATTTATTTAATTAATAAAAAGACAAGTGTCTTTTAAAACTTAAAACAATTACTGTTGTTCATTTTTCTACATCAAAATTCTGATAAAGATTCACATTATACGATTAGTATAGTGAGGATCATTACACCGGCATAATCTATAATATTGTAAGTGTCTTTTTTCTATCAATTCTTGATTGTCGTCTGGGAAATGGTTTCATCAAATAAGTTTTTAATGAAAACGCTTCATCGCATATAATAACCATAGGGGATTTTTCAACTTTACCTGGCAAAGGTTTATCTTCAGGTACATTCAATACCCCAGCTTCTAATCGCTTACCCATAATAGACTCTTCTAATATTCCCCCGTCAGAGTTTCGTCCATATCCACCGACATCTATACAAATAAACTTATAGTCTGGGTCTACAATTGCCATCAATACAACTGAAACATTTTTTAAATAACAAAAGTTTCTTGTTCCACTATTATTTGGACATTTAATTGTAACGTGTTTCCCATCTACACTTTCAATACAATTAGGAAATTGCCATTTTTCAAAAAAACCTTGCGCTGATTTTGTCCAAATTTCCTCAGTAAGTTCAGGCATATATATAGGACCCATGTTTTTAATAATAGCTTCACATACTTCTATAACGATTTGGCCTACTGTTGTAAATCCTACCCTATAACTATGACCAATTGTCTTATAGGAATCACCCGTCGCAAAAAATCTGTAAATAATAATAAAATACTTTTTAGGAGTAGTATTAAAAGCCAAGTGGAAAAACCACGTGATACGTATCAAAAGCATTTAAAAGCTAATAAAACATCTACAGGCCAAAGTATAAATGAGTCAAAAAATAAAAACCTCTCTGCTTATAAAAAGTGGCAGTGGGCGTTTCATATGGAATATTTGAAAGAACATAATATGAGTTTTGCCGAGTAATTAATTATTTTATTATTTTTATTTGAATATAAAGTATATACGTCCATTTGTCGTAAATAATTTACCGTACAACAATTTACAGCACTAAGATTTATCGTAAAAACGAATTAATCATAAATCTTTATTATACTTATTATCACCAGTTTCGATTACAAGTAATTGGACGACGATGTCGACAATTACAGCTGTATAAGCAAAATAGAAGTGTTCTAAAATACTACTAATTTGCACTAAATCCTGAGCTAAATTTATGAGCCCTTACACTGTATACTCATAAAAAAATAAATAACCTTTTTATTATATTAATTTTGTATTATTGGAATACAAATATGTTTAATAAGATTACATTTTTTTAATATACTTAGTTAAATTTTTTGCGATCAAGTATCGTGCGTTAAATTATTTACGATGGCATGACGGGATACCGAAAATAAATTAATCGTTAATTATTTTTTTTCAAACTGAAAGAACTATATCCAACGTCCACAAACCTGCCCAAGACAAAGATAATGATAAAGATAATAATACGAACAATTTGTTAAATTGTACCGAATCTACTTTTGAAAAAAACGAAGTCATATTTTCTGCGTCTCTTCACAAACCTCATAAAAGATTCAAAGATCTAAATCAAAAAAATATTGAAAATAATTCGCAATGTTCCAATATTGACAAAGTATTAGAGCATTTTCAAAACAAAAGAAAAACCTTACATAATGCTATGGATGGGATTGAAATATTAATGATGGACCATGCAAAAATTATAAAAACTTTTTCATCTAGACGGCAAGCAATAGCTAAAAACAAAGTAGCAAAATTAATCGAGGAACTAGAGTTGGAACAAATCAATGAAGACACAGCAGCATCATTTTTATCTCAGTCATCTCACTATAACATGCCATCAGTAACTCGTACGAGTCCGACGCCATCGAATATTACAAATTATGATAGTGCAGACAATGTAGATGCAATGTACTATCAGTTGTAGTAATTTTTTTTTTTTATATATTCAAATCGACGACTGTAGATAACGCATACAAATATTTATATAAAATAAATTTTTTAAAATTAACGAAAATTTAATTATAATATAATATGTATATAATGTATAAATTTATAAATGTATTTATCATTTATATATTACCTACCTTAAAGCAATAGCGAGACGTCCAGATGGAGGTATTGGCACACGAAAATGAGTTGTTTCTTTACGTATATCTTCATTAATAAATTTTAAAATTTCATCAAAACAATATGATGTCATTTGAAAATAAATGAAAAAACGTTATGCATCATTTCGTAATTGAGACATTAAATGATTAAATTCACCTAAATTTTCTCTTTGAGTATTAATTTCATGAACCCATTTTCGTCTTTTACGTCTAAAAATGAAATATTACATGATTTTTTTTATAATTTTTTATTGTAACAGCTTAAACCGTATTTAAAAACAGTTGCAGTTAGTATATTATAAGCCTATGGTACCTTTTTTATTTTTCGTCATCTATTACAGCTGCTAACAGTAATACTTCTTCTTCATCTGAAGTTGAACTTTCATAATAAATATCCATTTATACAAATTTTTAAAAATAGCAATTTAATTTAATGCTTATGTACATGTGCATGGGTGTCACAATGTCGACTGATGATCTCAGTGAAATATTTCGCTCCGGTTAGGTTACCTTGAACGGTATTTAATAGCGATAAATACCGCCGAAGTTACCGCTACCGCTACCGCTTCGGTTTGAGCGGACCTTAACGGAGTGAAGAAGCTTATGATTTTACAATAATGTTTTTTTTCTCTTTCTGTGAACACTTTTTCGTATAGAAATACTTATTCAAAAACTTTGATCAGTATCTCTATAGAATTCAAATTCGCCTAGATGGTACTTTAAAGAGGTCATTTTTCCAGTTTCTCAATACTTTTTCCAAAAACGGGGAAAATTTGTAAAAAATTGACAAAAAAGGGCAAAATATGCAATCACCGGAATTTCTGTTTAAATTGAAAATTGCTTTTTAACATAACATCAATCTAACTAGGGACTTGAAACTCACACCAACTAATGAAAATAGTCACGAGAACATTTTATAAAAATTTCAAAATGATTTGATCAATTTTGAGTTGATTGTGGTATTTTCGGTATCAAAATACACAAATTAATAAGAATGGTAGTACTATGATTTATTTTTGAATAGACGACGATTACCATTTAGTTTTAATATTTTACAACCAACTAATACACACGTACGTGTTGTGAAATGTGGAGATTAATTTCACAGAATAGCTGTGTTGATATTATGATCATTTTGTCGACATTGATTTGCATTAAAAAAAAAGTATGTACTTTGCAGCTTGGGTTGTTCTTAACACCTCAGGTGGAATACTCTCTGAGGGTTGTTGAATTCTAAAGAAACGATAAATTTTTTCAATTAGGTAAACGATTCTAAGCAGAACTTCATTTAATATACAATAATCGTAATTTTCAATATGTTTAACATTTGTTAATAACAGAATAAGCCATGTACAATTGGTTACCCGTGTAAATGATCAAATTTATGTAAAAAGTTGCTTAATAATAAGTACTAGTGTCACCAAGTGGTCGAAATTTGATCAGAATAACGAAATTAATTCATTTTTGTGTGATTGTACACTAATTTTGCATACTATACTGATATACACGCATTTAACTTAAATGTTGAACTAAAAATAATTTTGTTACATACCAACATCATTATTGAATAACGAAAATTGATTTTTCATATATTCCCCTACACCTAATGGATATTTCATAAATAAATTCAAATTACAATAAATATAAACGTCATAATAAAATAAATTAAGGAGGCTCTAATTATCAAAATGAATTCCCTATAATATAATTTTAGTACTAATATTATTTATCATGTCACCTCTGGTCAGTCACGGTAGAAAAGAGTGTAGAATATTTATTTTACCGGGTAAAATTCGTACCCGATACCGTCGCATTCAAATCTGATGCTTTAACCAGTACGTCACAAAAACAGCGTTGAAAACTGTTGAAACAGTAGGTATTTAATTTAATAACTGAAAAAATATTAAATTTTCAAAATAGAATAATTAAAAAATTATTGATGCGCATGGACTTTAATTCACACAAATGTATTCAGCGTCGAAAAATTCATACGATGGCGATAAAACATTATCAATTTTTTTGAGTGTTCATAAACTGGAAATATATCATAATATTTGTCCTTACTTTCTCCGATTTTTTTCAATCAAACCCTTGCAAAAAGCTTAATTATATGTTCATAAAAAATTTTATTGCACCTAAATATTCGCAATGAAATTCTTCACCTTGGTACTAAGTTTCAAAGAGATCGGTTGAATTAATTTTCTTGTATGTACGCTAAAGTGTGTGATTTTACGTAAAACTAACAAATTTCGTCAAAATTCTAACTTCAAATGGTAATAGAAAAAAAGTTGACTTATGATTGTCATGATTTTTCAGGTCAATTAGGCATATTGATTGACATATAATGTGAGTGAGATCATATTAAATTTTCATGTTTTAATATTAAGAATTTAAAATTGTATTACATAAAAACTAACAAAAAACGAGAAATTTCCAAAATTTTCAAAAGACAGTACTTAACACGTATGTGAAGTTGGCCCTCCGACATAGTGCTAAAATTTACAAACATTTACCAATATTTAGCAAGTCATTTGCAAGTAATTACAAGTCACTTTTTAGAATTTGCAAGTCCTTGTTTTCTCCAGGAAAAGTCATATCCTGTAGGAAGGGCTAACTTCACGTAGCCCTTCCATTTCACACTATCAAAATGAAACCAGGGCCAAACAGTGCCATAGCATTTGCAAGTAATGCAAATCAAATTTTGGAATTCGCAAGTCATCCCTTAACCCTGTAGACCCATTTTGGTACCGTGAAGTTAGCCCTTCCGAATCATTCCACCGATCCCAAACCACTGCCAAACGACTACATGCGATTTGCAAGTAATTGCAAGTCAAATTCTGGAATTTGCAAGTCATTCCTTAACCCTGTAGACCCATTTTGGTACCGTGAAGTTAGCCCTTCCAAATCACTCCACCTATCTCAAACCAGTGCCAAACGACTACATGGGATTTGCAAGTAATTGCAAGTCAAATACTAGAATTTGCAAGTCATTCCTGTACACCAATTTTTTAACATTTAAAATTATCTAATCTTTTTTTTTTTTGTGCAGAAAAAATTAACTTAATGCTTTCAAATTGTACTATGATATCTTTATACTTGTAATAGTTGTAATTACAATTAAAATGTTAGTTTTATACTCTAATTTGTATTTATTTATTTTCTAACATTAATATAATTTATATAAATATTTCGAATTATTTAAAAAGTAACAGTCGCAATTTTTTTTTTTTTT
>JAIPRM010006992.1:0-17771 GCA_025469315.1 Stegophylla sp. TES_Ste_2020 | reverse complement strand
GAAGAAATGATTTATTGTTTCTTTAAAATTTAATACGCCCGTCAAGAGAATACCACCCGTCGTGCGAAGTACACCCATGTTGCGAAGTATGTTCGGCTTTTTAATAATGGTAGTGATGCATAACATATTGGGAAAATATTCTAGTGTAGTAACATCCAAAGTATACACTAATGTTACAGCTGTCACAGGCACTATATATAGATACACGAAACCACTGGTAACCAAATGTATTAGATATTAGATTATATAGTAGAAATAATAAATATAATAAAAAAAAAACTTTAGTATCTTTTTTTTCGACAATTTTGTTTGTATTCCGTGAATGGTTTCGATATTATTCTTCTTTCTCACATCACCTCAGTTATTTTGATGTACGGATACAAAACTAAACGGTCACGCAATGAGTTTCGTCCAAACTATTCAGTGTGGGTATATACGGAAATCGTTCGATTACACGTTTAGGTATAAACCGTACATAATCATACGGAAAAAGTCTCACCAAAAAAACGACTGTTCGTGGAGTGCGTATATAAGAAAGAAATAACTATGCCACGTGTCTTTTCTCAACGGTGTCACTCTCACGAATTAGGTCGTAATAAATTACAATATATACATAATATATATAACAATAATAATAATAATAGGTACATAATAGATAATATTATATTGCTCGCGCTAATGTGTGATGTGCGCGCGCGTCTAATGTAAACGGTCACGTGGCATTAACGTACACGGTTTATTATAATACGAGTGTAATGTCATATATTACAACTAATTTTTCGGTTCTCCGCTCTCATCTTTTAACCCTATTTCGACTCGTCCATTAAGATTGTGCACGCAGACGCGCAGTCATTTAAACCCATTTTTCGGGGACCGGCTGTAAAGAGCGTAAATTATAATATGATATGTAGGGCCATGTGCCGTTCGCCGCTCGATGTATCGTGTGATGCATCATCAGAAGTCAATTTATAAATTATTATAATATACATACGTATACACGTGCAGCACGATAAACGTTCAAATTACGTATTTTAGTACGCAGGCGATACCGTATCGTCATCTCGATTATGCGTGTATTATAATTAATTATTATAAATGTGCGCCACTCACGCGCAACCCCTTACTAAAAATCAAATTTACCTTTGACCACCCGAATCCAGTGTGCCTACATTACTCCGACCAGTAGTTTTACGAGAGGTGAAGATGAGTAGCTAAGTGCTATTTAAAATTGACATTAAACATTGAATACCATTATATGCATCTACTTATTATGTTTTCATCTCCACGGCTTCCTTGTCATAATAATTATGTCATAATAAATCGTCGGACATTCACATCTGCTTATTTTTGTAAATTTTAATCACGTTTATAAGTGTAATGCCACGATTAAACACAATACACGATATTTTACATAAAGAAACCACTCTGATAAACGCACCACATACAGACCATGTATAAACACATTTTGGAGTATTGTGTTGTATTTTTAAATTCAAAATCCAGTTAACAATTTCAAATTTTAGATTTTTAATAACTGTAGACAGGAATTAAACTGTGAAGAATAAAATGGGCAAATAAACTAAAAGCTAACAGTTAAAATTCAGCTACTGAAGTTAATATCGAGCCCAATTCCGAATTTTTCAAGCCGGTCGGGAACCACTGGCCTGCGTATTATTTGTTACATTATTATAGACTAGTGTTGACGCGACGTATTTAAGTGGCTAGTGTCGTCTATCTACGCGGTGAACCCCGAAAGATGCTATCTGCGATAACAATGATAACAATACCTAATAATAATAATAAAAATAATTATATGATTATTTTATTATATGCGTAGGTACTAGGTTACCTATGTCTAGTTACCGGTCCGAGACGAAAATCATTAAAAAGAGATTACAATATTATTATTATACTACACGCGCGCGGGTCGTGGAAAATGCGTTATATTATCATTATCGTCGTCGGACCGGTGCGACTCGGGGTACGAAGAAAAACCACGCACACCCGCACTTAATAGAATATTATTACGTTATTTTTTACGCTCCGTTTCGAGCACAGAGGAAGTCGCGTATCTAAGCACCTCTGTCTTCCATATACTCGTTTATAGGATAATGCAAAAATGACGAACGTTTCTCGAGCGATACAATCAATTGTGCATTTTTAAGTTTACTATTTTCTTTTAGGCAAATTATTTTCGACTCCAATATCATTTGTATGTAAACGCAGTTTTGAATGCTATCAAAGTTTTTTTATTTTGAAAGATTAGTTTGGAAAGACCACACCCTTGTCGCTATACACGGACGTCCGTGGAATATACTATAATATCATTGTTTAACAACGAGATCGTTATGCCAAAAAAAAAAAAAAAAATAACTGCTCGATGACACGAGATTATGATGAGCCATGTTCCACTGACTCGCATAATTATTGAAACGGAAGTCATTCGTGTTAACGAAAAAGTCGTGAAAATATTTATTTTTATTTTTGACCCTGATCGTCCAGACACATGTCCATCACAATGCTGTCGTATGATCTTTCAAAATTAAAATTCTGTCATTCGAAACTAAGTCTGTCATAGACGAAGTTAGAGTAAAAAGAATTTTTTTTTTTTTTTTAAGATATTTCAGTTGCTTGAAAACATGCATTTATATTTGCACCATCTGTATGAGTACACACCTAGTTATAGTATAGAAAGACACAAAATTGGTCTATGTGTAAAGAAGGGGACATTCGCAAAACTCGAAAATTTATCGAATTACGTAATTTAAAACACTTAAAAAATAGTTTTCTTATTTGTGTATATTATAATAATAATTATTTGATTAACTCCGTTATTTCCAAATTGAACCATAATCGAGTGATTTCATGCTATGTAAATATTGAATTTAAAAAGTAATCAAGATTTAAAATATGATTTTTCCTACAAATATTATTGGAGTGCGTGTTCGCTGTCTCGCCGAGTGGCTGTGTGCGCATATTATAAAAATAGTAGACGCCGCCTAGAAAACGATTATCGTTATAAATCGTGTGACTGAAAATAATAATAATTGTAATTACCATTCGGCGGTGGCTTCTTGCAAGACCGTACAATACTGGTACCCATTCAAACATAGTGTAAGTGCTTATACACACGCATACGCTGTATTCCCTGGAGATTGTGTGCATAGTGGTATTATACATATTGTGTGGTGGCGATGAGTAATGACAGTACGCTGCACTCGTGTCTCGTGTGTACCTTTATTATATATTATTATAATTATTGTTATTGTACGGCGAATGGAAGCTAGGCGAAGGCTAAGCGATTTGACCCGAATGTATACGAGCGTTACAACTACTCCGGTACAAACAGTACTTATTTATAGGTGGAATATCTATTTGAATAATGTAATACAGTAAGTATACTGGCATATTATATAAAATATCCAACCCGAATTATAAGAATGACTCCCAGTGGTTGTAAACGAGGAAATGTTGGCAATTGTAATGATAAAGAAATATAACAACAAATTTGAATTTCAAAATGCATTATAATAATTGTCTTTCTAAGCCAAATTTATGCATTTTGATTTTTTCACTTCTCCTTCCTTCTGGAGTTTTTTATTTACATTTTTTTTTCTCGCATTCGTATGTTTATAAATACTTATATCCATATACGTCCGCATGGCACATTCGGACTTCGTGCTTAATCATTTACTTTTTAATTTTACTGGAAAATTTCAACAGGTCAGACTATTTTTCAACAGTTTAAAATATTTTTATACTTGCATTAAGATATTGGCCATTGTTCCTCTGATATTCAGTTTGAAAGTAAATTTCATCATATGTGTATTCAATACTAATTTTTAAGGCTAGTCAATATTTTAATCACTGCGTTTGATTAATAGTAATTTTAATATCCCTTAATTTTGAGTATATAATATTTAAATGATAATTATTTTAATTTCCAGCCAAAACGGTAAAGAAATTAAAGTGGCCAATAACAATACTTATAGCTTTGAATATTTTAATTCTAAATTGCTTTATTTAAAAAAATTTTAATATTTCTAAAATCAATAATATATTTCAATATTGTTCAACATTGTATGGTGTGGACCTCATTTAAATCATACGAAATTTAGTATCATATTCGCATAACTCAAATGACGCCTCTGTTTTAAGCACAGCTTTACAATTTTCAAAACGTATAATATTTTATTAAAGTACAATGATATTTTTGTTCTATTTCGAGTACCTTATCATACTATTATTAGGTACTTATTATCGTCGTATAGCAAAACTTTCTACAATATTATTAGGTATATAGTGCAATAAAAGTGCTCTAAAAATGTACCACTCAATAAATTTTTCCATTTGGGGTATTTGCCTCTTTTCTCAATTTAAATGTGCCACTTTATACATTATAACTGTGTAAGTATAACGTTATTTCCATACACGAGCAATGATGGCGTCGCTTACGAAAAGTTGAAACCGAATCAACAGTCTTAGCACACTATACTGGCATCGCTAAGTTCAATCGTGTGTGTGTGTGTGTGTGTGTGTGTGCATATAAATATTATTATTATATAATATTATTAGGTATATCGTTATTGTTATTATATATTAGCTCTTATACCTTGTGTATGTCGTCGTGTACCTACCGCGGGCAGCCACCAACAACAGTCGGGCACATTCCTACGCTCGCGCGCGATAAAGAAATCGTAAAATCGTCAAGGACAAATCCGGCGCGTCGTTTATTGAATTATTATTATTACTATACCCACACACATCTCGTTTGGCTCGTGCGAACGTTATTATGCGGACCACCTCCCCACTGCACCCACCCCTTCACCACCACCGACAAAAGTATTACGGAAAAATATTTCCGAATACACGGATAATATATACAGGATTATACAAAATTTACGTTATAGCAGTTATACATTTTATTCAAAACAGTGAAATGTAAAGAAATAATTTTCTTTGGTTTTGAAAAAAATTAAATAAGATTCGTAATTTTATATTTTTTCTGAAAATCATTTAATGGTAGTTTTAGGTAGTCATATCAAAAGTGAACCTATATCTTTTTTTGTAAATGTTATGTGAAGACATTATTTTAATACATTTTAGTGATGGAAAAACTTAAGTTCGTGTAAAAGAATGATTTAGGGTTTTACAAATAAATGTGTTAACGGGAGCGTGTACTATAACAAGTGCAAATGCACGTGTGGATAAAATGCGATTTCTAAAAACTATAAATCCCCATTAATCATAGAGTTTTGCATTAATAGTTTTTGCTCAATAAAATTGTATTAAAAATATATCTCCTCTGTATTTGTAAATAAAGTGTTTCTCAAAATTACTTTAAGAAGAACGTGAAAAAGCATATAATTTTCGAATCATTTTAAATATTTTTAGATCGAAATCTTTCATCCTGTATGTTTTTTACTATATTTCCAATACATTTTTTACGAAGAAACTACTACTATACCACAAATCACGGATCACCCTGTATAATATATACCAATACGTTCTCGTCTCAGTAGGTACAAATATATAAATAATATTTAATATTTTATTTCAAGTCTAAATCCGCCACTCGTGTTTATTACGCGCGTACGTACCAGTCTCTCACTCTCTCTCTCTCTCTCTCTCTCACACACACACAAACACACATCGTCTCGGCCCGTAAAATCGTGCAGTGACTACACGACGACGATAATAATATATTATATTATAATAATATTTTAATATATTGCCGGAGTCTGCGGCGGTGGCGGCGGCATTAGTCCATCAGTGCACGTCGTCGTCGTCGGTTTTATTGCTTTTTGTTTGCCGATTGGCCACGCGGGAAACGCTCGCTGCCCCGCGTGCATGGCTGACTCCTCGTATATACACGATTTACGATATAAATAATTCGTTTGCAAATTTACGATTATATCGCCATCGTCGTCGTCGAACGCGAATACGTATTACTGCGGCGTACGTGCGGCATTATTATTATTATATACGTATTATGGATGTGCATGTGCGGTGTAATAATAATAATAATAATAATAATAATAATGCGGACGTGTCGTACTGTATATTATAATATATATGTATAATATGTATACTTGACTACCGTATACTGCAAACGATACCGCGTCGGTACATTATATTCGAAGCGAACGTAATAGGAGTACGGGGGCAGAGGTCGGCGGCAGGACTCGCGTACACCTCCTGTGTGCTACAGGGACGCGCCGAAAGTCATATTCCGGAGACGGCAGACGCGTTAAATCACTTCGAATACAGGTTTATATTTTCACGTAGACGTATCGGAGGCACTTGTCTGAAAACGGCGGCGGACACGGTAACAACAAAAGTCGATTGCCAATTATTTCAAAAAATTCAAGTGCATAATCATTTAAAACCATATTATTAATATTTCGGTTGTGTAAAAAATTAATTTTCTACTTTTTTTTTCTACATGACTTTTAATGTTTCAGTTTTTATTTATTTTTGAAATTTTTAGTGTTAATTTTTTTTTTTTTTTCGATCAATAGTACTTTAAGCCAGATATTACCAATTAATGTTCAGTGTATATTATTACTGTGCAACCACAGTAAATGTTTGCGATTATTGGAGTATCCCTGTATCGCCACTCATTCTCATTCTAAAATGTAAATTTTTGTGTTTCTTAAATGATATTTATCAAAAAGAAAACTTTAATATCAACATTTCTAAAAATGTTATAAAAAAATGCCTATTTTATTTTAAAGTTTTAATAAGGTTAAAATAGAACCAAACTTTATTAAATAATTCTGAAAAAAATACCAATGAATATAAGCATTCATGTGTTTTAATTTTACATGTGAATTATTAATAAAAAAAGATTGGAAAACATTTATTGACTGTAATGGTGATACACAATTTATATGGAGTTAAGATGGTTAAAAAAGAAAATTGGACCTTAGATAATACGTAATTTAATATATTATTTAAAATATCCATCGCAAAATGTCGTACACACACATACGTTTTGTGGCCAAATTTATATTATACCGGGCAATGACTATGGTAACGCGATGTTAATATGTTTTTCCTCTTATTTCAATTTAATCGAAAGCCGTTCGCAGTAACACGGCTACGGTGAACGGTTTGATATGGACATAAACGTTGGGAGAAAAAATAAATAAAAATAAAAATGTGAGAACGTACGAATATTGTTCTTAAAGTGTAGTAATTAATTGACGGGCCTATTGTTTTGGATTTCTCGAGTCGCCGCCGCCGATCGGTATCACGCACGCGGTGACGGCGGCGGGGTTCGAATCGTTATAATATTATTATTATGTTATTAAAACCGGTAATTCGACCGCGCGGGCAAACCGAAATTGCCGGGAGCGACGATGCTCGGTGGCTTCTAATTATTATCGTATATAATTTTTATTTTTTTCCGTGCTTTTTTTTTTCTCTCGGTGCTCTTCCTCCTTCCTTCCACACCACTTCTCCCACGAGAATATCGTGTCTTTAACACGTCCGTGTAAATTACACACGTCGTCGGCTAGAAATTTCTTCGCACCTCGCTCTGCTGCTGCTGCTACAGGCGCGCACTCACCGACGACCGACCATAATAATAATAATAATAATAATAATAATAATAATATTATTATTATAATATACTCGCCACACGCACACCATTCGTTCGGAACGCGCACCGGTACATGACATTATTATATTATTATTATTATTTTTCGTTTCTTTTTTTTATTAAGCTCCCGCGGGCTGCCGGCGGCTGTTTCAGCGGCTCATGTGTATGACGAAATCCATCGGCACGTTATTATAATAACCGCTAATGGATCATGGCCGGGACTCGGGTCTTAACGTCCTGCAGCCGCGGACCGGTTCGTATGGTGAAAAATATATAATAATATTAAATATTATTTTACACGAGCGCGGGCGCAGTCGAAACCCGGCCGCGGGCCATAGGACGTTTTCGACAAATTCGCGTTATCGTCGTGGGTGTGATCCGACTTATTCGTTACATTATGCGTATTATATTATGTTGCGCTGGGGCGTACCTATCTGTATATTATTAGGTCGTTGCTGGCACAACTGCGGCGGTGTCTGTCTACGTCGACGGGCCAAAACATACGCGTAAAATATCCCTCGCATTGATAAGTTCTCCTGACAACCGAGAAGAACTAAAAAAGGAAGGCTTTTTGGGGATTGGATACCGCGATTTGTATTACTTTCGTCTGCGTCAGCATCGGTGGCGTAATTGGTGGGTGGGGAGAAGATAAAGGAGTAATCATTGTAGTTTTCGAACGAGATTGAAGAATGTATCGTTCTGACAATGACATGTTTTTTTTTATGCGACTTTTTAACGACGTTTTCATGGAGTAAAATACGTATAAACGTTTCATCTAGACCATTGTTCCTATATAGATCAGAAATTTTGTATAGTAAGTACACGGTAGAGATAAATTTTTAAAATTCTTATAGTTAGAAAATACTATCAAATATCTGAAAATTCTATTTAATTTATTTAGTACAACTCCAAAAAATATGGTGTGGAAACATCAGTTAGATATCAAAAATATTGTATCTACATTAATTTCGATAACGTGTTTTTAATGGAATTTGATAGATTTTTGGGCTAAATATGAGAATTCTTGATGTCTAAACAATTTTTTACAGAAAGAATTTCTGGCTAATGTTTGAATTTGAATAATACACCTTTTAATTTTGTAGGTACTATATTATACATATATACTTATTTTACGTATCACACAGTGTGAAACATTAGACGCAATTTTAGGGGCTGGCATTACCTGCATTTATACGTACGTCTCAACGTACGAACACGTGCGTGAAAAGTAAAACGACGGTAATTTATTTCGAATTTTCAAATCGTGCCACGTAAATGCGTAAGTAAGCTGTCGTTGTGATATATTTGCATGGCGCGTGGTACTGCAGTGTGACTGGAACGTTAACGATATTGTCGGCGGTACACGGAACTTTCGGGGTGGGGGGGGAAATAAAAAAAATATTCTGGTTCCGATCGTTAGGTCGAAGCCGACCTAAATACACGTATAGGGTTTTCGACCATTTCGCCGTCGTGCGCCTAATGACGTGTCGCGTTATCAGTGCGGCTAACGAGTCGACAAATTGACACGTGCGCTGTGCCCACCCCCTCGATACGGATACGTCATTGAATACGGCTTATCCAACGCCCGCCCGCGTAATAAGCCTCTTCGGAGCGTCGTTTATAATGACGTATACATCTACTGTGTATACCCACGTCGTCGGAACACGAGTTAAGATCCGGGACTTTAGATCCATATCCAACATAATGATTTTTACATTAATGTGTTCATTGATCGGATAATACGTCTTGTTTTTCTATACTTTACCCTGGTTTATTAAAATAAATCGAAACACGTGCTAGAGCAAATAATTTATTATTATTTTCATTTGTTTGCATGACATTTAACCCAGTTGCATCCCTCCGGCAGGGATGGCGTCAGAAAGTTTCGACGTCACGTGCTCATCTCGAACACGTGGCAAGAGGGATTAGACGCATTTTGACGTTAGATAAAAACAACATAATTTCATGCGCATAGATTTTTCCTAAGGATGTACATCCTTGTGAATTCAACAGTGTACAAACATAATTCATCCACTTATCATGGTTGACGTGATCGAGTTGCGGCAGTCAAACGTATATGTATAGTATTCGTTTTATATAATATATAATATTCATAATGTACTATTGATAATGAATACTCCGTATCTCTATAAAATACAGACTTATGTTCTTAATACTCTGTTCAACACTTAACGAAAGTTAAAATAAATTTTTTGGAAATAACCTACAAATAATAGATGTTTACATTATTGTGGGTGTTATGACGCAGTAAATTGAACCCACTCGGTCTGAAGCCCAATGTTTTCGCTGCACTCGCCGATAATACGATTATTGTAACGTAAAAAATTGTAGAGGGGGAGTTGTCTTCGAGTCAAAACTTCACCCGTTATTCGTTAATGTGTGCCTCTGAAAATGTCGATGTATTCCAAAGTTTTAATCCTTCCCTATTTTTTAACAGATTATTAGATTATTAGTGAAATATGGTCACGGGTTCCAATTACTGTTGATGAATGGATTTTCGTGTAAATTATTGATTTCCCATAAACAATTTATATCCGCCAATCTTAGAATAAAACATATGCAAACAAAACGATTAAATGCTATTGTTATGATTATTATTACAACGAGTCCTCGTACCGTTTCGTTTTACAGAGACCCGGTGGACTTGATGTTCCTGGAACACCAGTACAATCAGCACCTGTTGAGCCGGGCGACCACGCCGATGTTTTGGCCGTCACAGGACCACCCCGGACAACAGTCCGTCATGGAACAGCACCATCTGCAGCAACAGCACCAGCAACACCAGCAGCACCTTCAACAGCAGCAGCAACAACACCAGCAACAGCAACAGGACCAGAGCAACGGAGCCGCCGGCGGCGGCAGTTCGGGATTCATGTTGGCCGCGGCAGCCGCTGCTCGGGCCCAGTTTCACATGCTTAACAACGCAGCGGCCGCGGCCGCCGCGTCGTCTTCGTCCGGCTCCAGCAACGGCGGCCGGACGTCCGCGGGCGGTGGTGCGGTCGTTGACGGTGCGGGCGGCCCTGCCCCACAGCATTACCAGCATTCGGCGGCCGCCGCAGCGGCTGCGGCCGCGGGCATGCACTCGCTCATAGTGTACGGAAATCACTTTCAACAGTCGCAGTCACGTTTCGCGGCGGCCGCCGCAGCTGCCGCAGCCGCCGCTGCGTCCTCGTACCCGGGACCGCCACCTCCGCACCCGTCGTCCATGTTCTCGTGGCCACCGCAGTCGCAATATCATCCGCGGTACATGTCGGCCGCCACTGCGGCCGCGGCGGCTGCCGCGTTCCAGCCACCTCAGCAGCAACAGCAGCAGCAGCAACCGTCACCATTGTCTGCGTCCACCGCCGCGGCCACCGTTACGTCCTCGGCGTCCGGCACCGTGTTGCACGGTCACCCCTTGCACGGACACCACCATCACCACCATCACCACCAACAGCTGCAACAACAGCAACAGCAGCACCAACTGCAGCAACATCTGCATCGGGTCGGCGGTGGCTACAGCCCCGTGCAGTCGCCGCCCGGCGGTACCGGTTCGTCGTCCGCCGAGTCGTTGCCGTCGCCGGACGCGGACGGTCGGTCCGTCTCAAAGTACCAAAAGCGTCACCATTCACCCTCAGCGGCCGGGTCCTCATCGGCCGCCGCAGCCGCCACGGCCTGCAGGTACTCGCCCCCGTTCGACGGTACCGCGCCCGCGATCGTCACTGCGACCTCGGCCGTTAAAGTGGACGAATCGTAATGGCCTTATTCATCGTGAGATCGTCGTCGATCGTGATTTATGTTATGTACAAAAATATATCTCGTTTTTGATCCTTTTCCTACCGTCGATCCATACTCGGCTCGTCCTTTTCCATCGATATTATGTAAAAAAAAAAAAAATCATTTTTTTCCTGTCTTTATCCTACCGCTGAAACCTATAGGGTGATCCCGGTTTGTACATATTATTATTATTATTATATTTGTATAAGCATATTATATTTTACATTATAATATTATAAACGCGCGCCCGTATGATATTATTATCTTCGCACTATTACAAATACATATTATATTGTAGTTCCGACACGTCTTCTCGTATTGTACGTGTATAATATTCATAGATTATATTATAGTTTTATCACTGGTATTCGCGTACATATACGATACAATAAAATAATATATATATATATATGTATTCTTATTATAATTTTATTAAGACCTTTTTTTTGAAACTCGTAAATAAATACAAAATAATAAAATTGAGATCAAATCAAAAGTTAGTAATACAATATTGTTAACCATGAAAAAAAGCAACTTAACTCAGTTAAAAGATAAAATGTTTTAGATAGTTGGAAAAAATTAAAAAAGTATCTAAGATATGTATATTTTTGGACGTCAATCAATATTGATATGAACTATATATTTCATTAAATATGATCAATGTCATCAAAAAGTCCAGTCTACGTTAAACTTTTAAGACAATACTTATCTTAGCACGATAAATTAATATTTTAAACTGTCAAATCTACATTTTAAAAATAATTATTTTAGTTATTAGATAAGCCTTAAAGTTTCGAAAAAGAGTAACTTATTAAGTTTAAAGTGCATTTCAAATTAAACTACCAAGTAACTAATTAAAATCAACTTAATTTTTTAACATAATTTTAACTTTTACTGTCCAACCTTGATTATACAACGCCATGGCGTAAAATGATTACAGTGTTCTACTGCGAACGCGTCGTTAATATCCTTATCGCGTATCAAACTATAAAATAATTTGCTAATATTTGATAGATTCTATAAACGATTCGTAAAATATGATCTATTCTATTGTGATCTAACGTGTAGAGTTTTTTGTTCGACAATTTTTATTTTGTCCGTCGCCGGTATTGACGCAAAAGCGTGTTATTTTATAGGTAATTGCTGTTAAAAATAATACCCACGAGCCATACGTATGCGCGTAATATCTTCTTTTTTCATGTTTAGGCCGGTTTTAGTCGATGAATCTGCTCCCTCCGACCACAATCACGACACCATCTCGTACTCGTGTTTGCGTCTCGTTTTCGGCCTGTATTGTTATATTATAATTATTGTATATTTTATATACAGAGCGTTGGCGCGAAGGCACTTTGATTTTTGCATACACGCGCGGCACACTCTGTTTACACGTGCCCCTACTTTTTATTAAATTTTAATTTCATATAATATATTATGCCTATAGATATCGCTGTGTATTAACGCGCACGTCGTACCTGCCTATATCTGTATACATCGCATTATATAACGATAATAATATTATACACGGACGTGAGATATATGTGCAATATTTTTCGTTGGTGATTTTTTTTTTCGTTTTGTTCGTTCTTAAGAGTTTTTGTTTTCGTTTTTATTTTATTTTAATTTTTTTTTTGCTTCCCGTACAGAATATTTTTCTCCTCTTTACACAGTCTTCTATTTTGCTGAAATGAAAAGAGAGAATTACACTATAAATACTCTGATAGCGCAAAATCGTAAACCCGAACGTAGCTTTTGGACGGTACGTCGAGATAAATTATAACGATAATAATATACGTCGCACTGCCCTAAGTGTCCGTATACCGAACATAAATATTATTATTTTTTGGTACATTGTTGTTATAATTATTGTATGGCATATATCAGCTGTAAACCTGACCATTGTCTCTCGCTACTTTTAACAGCGCTGCTTAGCACGAAAAACCCGTATTTGGTACGTTGGAATTATTTAAATGCTTAGAAACAATTATTAAAAACACAATAAAAGTTCTTATAATAATCAATCGTGATCGAGTTCCGTGCGTAACTCACTGTTACCAAAAGAAAAAATTAAAAAGGAAAAGCAAAAACCTTTAATACTATTATAATTATTTAATTATTATTTTTTATTATTATTATAATGAATTGTTGTTTTTTCCTCCTTATTTAACATTACCCAAGTAAAATTAAGAGGGTTTGAATGTATTGTTTTAGTTTCTATCTGATAACGTTTTCAGACGTAATTTTTAGGCTAATATATTCTATGTAATATGTTTTATAAATATTTTGTGTAAATGTATTATTTAAATATATAGTTAGGTAAATGATAGATAAAGACTAGGTACCAAAGATACATTTCTATAGATCGTTTTGCTTTAGTTGTTGTAAAATGTCATATATATTATATTATATTATACTAATGTGTAATTATTATTTTTATATGTATATAATGTTAGAGATTTTTTAAAAAAAAATTATTTACTATACTATATATTATTATACTATGTACATTTATTATTATTATTATTACTTAAAATTAGATGTTTTCTATATTAAACGTAATAATATATTATTACTATTATTATTATTATCTCTTATTATCTAAATTATTTGATTTTTAACCTAAAATAATGTAAACGTTTGAATTTCCCATCGTATCGTGTGATTTGTATTTAATATACACATAATAATATTATACATATTATAATATAATATCTAAAAGTGTTTTATTCGAGTGTAACATTATGCAATTATATTATTGAAATTATATCGTACGCGTGTTGAGCGAACGTTTTATGTAAAATAAAGAATGAAAAAAAATAAATAAATATAGTGTAATAATCGCATTCACATTGTTTTTGTATTTCTTTTCGTTATTTTCACATCCACTGCGTATAATGTTCCAAACATCTATTTACAGGCATAGTAGTGTTTCCTCACGACCCCAATACGCCAATATAATAATAATATACGATCCGGCGTCACAGCTGGTGTCATCCAATTGGTCGTGGAAAAAAAATAAATCAAAAAACAAACACAAGTTAAATCCGGTGTCTAAATTTCCCGACACTAATCGCATACTTTATTGTCGTTCGGTTAAACGCGAACGGTATCGGTTTCGACTCGAAATTCAACGGCGGAGATGGCAGCTTTCAATCATCAACCCTCTCGGTGGTAAAACTAAGGGGATGACGTAGGGACGCAGGGGTGCAACTGACGAGACTGTAGCGGCGGTCCGATACAAACCGGAATATAATTTCCTGGAATCAACCCCGTGTCGGGAATACATTATTCATTGGCGCAACTTGGAAAATGTTTTTTTTTTTTTTTTTTTTGGGGTGGGGGGCTAATATGTATTTTCGAATGATTTAACCTCCAAAAAGGCATTATCCTTAAGTAATTCTCGAAATTTCTGAGGGGGATATGAGTAGTTTTGAGAGGGCTTAGCCCCCTCAAGTCCTCCTCTAATTGTGCCTATGACATAATTTTAGATTCTGAACGAAGTGAAGAAGCTATTGTTTTTACAATGATGTTTATTTTTTTTTTCTGTGTACACTTTTTCGTATGGATCTACTTGTCCAAAAGTTTCGACCGGTAACTTTTTGAAACCGGATTTGTCTCTAGTTACCTTAAAGGTAAAGAGGTTATTTTTTGAATTTCTCAACTTTTTAAATTTTTTTTTATACTACCCAAAATTTGACAAAAAAAAACTCGGAAACCATCATTCTTTAATAATATAAGAAAAATTTTGGCATAAAAAAATTTTGAAAACGTGAAAAAAAAATTTTGGACATTTTTCCATCATTCTTTTTCTCATTTATTTATTTTCTTTCCTTTATATATTCGATAAAAAAAAGTAAAAAAGTAAAGTATAGACAAGAAAGCCGGACATACTCGCACCACGGATATTTTTCGCTCTTCGGGTCGGATACTTCTGGTGAATGTGTTGAAAATTACGACTATTATTGTTCTTTATATTATTGACTTCTTTCGTTCAGAATCGTATTATTGAAGAAATGATTTATTGTTTCTTTAAAATTTAATACACCCACCAAGAGCTTCACAGCCGAGATGCGAAAAATACTCGTCGTACGAAGAACACCCATCGTGCGAAGTATGTCCGGTTTTTTTTTTTATAAATTTAATATCGTTTGTACTTTTCATTTTTCAGTGTGCAATAGGTATATTTCGCTTTTCAGGTGGGACACTGCCGGTGGGTGGGTTCAATTTTTAAAATTCGATAAATAGAACTTCTTAAATAGAATTTCTTAAATATAACTTCAGTTAATAACTATACACAAAAATAATTTCAGTTTTGTTTTGAGTATGTTAAACAAATTGTTATTTAATAACAGAATAATCGTCGTCCTTTAAATTATTCATGAGAATGATTAATTTTAGCTATGTTTTATAGTTTTCGGCTTTTGTGATTGAAAATTAACACAAATTATTTAAACAAATACTTATAAATTAATCGACCTGCATATGAGTGAGTTTGTACCCGATTTTTTGTCATAAAAACTATAAACTGAATATGTAACATTATGAAAATAATTTGCTATTATTTGGCATAATTTAAGCCATAGTTCAAAATTTAAACGCTTGTAAAAAAGTATTAATTGAGCTAACTTTTTCGGAAATTATACCACGTGTAGAATAACATTAGAGGAATCTTTTGTTTTTTTTTTAAAAAAAAGGTTAAAAAATCATTATTTTATAAAAATTAAAATGACCAGTTTCGTGTTAGTTCTAACTTTAAACAGTTAAAATAAATAACGTCGATTTACGATTAACGAAAAATTTTTTTTTAACTACAATAAACGCATAATATGTGAGTGAGGTTATGTTTAATTTTCAGGTAATAATATCAATAATTCAAAACGATATTGAACAAAAATTTAAAAAACTAGGTAATTCCAAAATACTTGATAAGTAGACGATTAAAAGTGTCGTTCGAGTTTTAATTTCGTCTGAAAAAAACTTTTGTTTATTCAATTTTAATTATTAAACAACTTATATATATATATATATATATAAGTTACTTAATAAATTTTGTACCTACATCATTGTATGAATGATTTTGTAGTGTACTTAGGACTTTTTTTGAAGGCAATATAAAATATTTATTTTTTACGGATCAGTAATGTTGATAAAACGTTCTTAAAGGTATGTGTTACAGTATTGTAATATTTACCGAATACGTACTGTACAGTGCCATATAGCAGTGTTGTGCTTAGATAAAAAAAAGATATCTAGATAAAGATAAGATAATTCAAAATGAAATTATCTAGATAAAGATAGATACTGAAAAATGATATTTATCTAGATATAGATAAAAAAAATCATTTTTATGCGAAATATAAAATAATAAGTAATCAAAACAAAATGTACACAACATTTTTTTAAGCTAGTGTTTTAAAATGATCATTTTTTTAAGTAAACTTGTTCAAAAGTTTCAACCTTTTTTCATAATATTGTAGTGTGTATTTTACATATTGGTAAATGCAATTTTTAAGAATTGTATATATACTGATATACATAAGAAAAACAGCTCAGCTCTGCACACAATTACACATGACTAATACTGTAATATGCCATTTTTCGAGTTAGTGATAATTGTTTCATAGAGGGAGTCAAATAGGTAAACAAGTAGGTGGCGTGACGACAAGAAATAACCAGAATAGGCTTAAAGATTTTATAATTGGGTATTTCTATTTTCATGTCTGACATCTGAACTTCATACTTTCAAATACTATAAATAATATATAATATTAAACATTGTTTTTTCATGTGTCTACCTGTTGTTGACTGATTATTATTATCAATGTTTTTATTTCATAAAATCTGCATATTCACCATTGATTAATAATATATATATATATATTTATACATACCATGATGTACATTATATATATATCTATGGTATTAATACTTAAATAATACTACTTATTAATATTATTATGAATGTATTAACTATGCACAATAATTTGAAAGTTTTTCAGAAAAATAAATTTAAAAATAGTTCCAAATCATATAGTTATATATTTATATTTTCTCTGACCCAGTATACCACGAATAAAGGCATTTCATATCCAATTTTTAAAACTTTATTAGTCGAATACAGACTACAATTTTTCAAAATTATCTAGATAAATTTATCTAGATGGCCATTATTTTCATCTAGATGAACATTAGATGACAATTTTTTTTTCTATCTAGATAAGATAAAGATACCACATTTTTTTATCTAGATGAAGTATCTACATAAATTTATCTGTTGGACAACACTGCATATAGGTGACTTTCATCCACCAAGATTTCAAAATCATATCAGTCTTAAATACATAATTAGCCATCTATAAAAAATTTTATTTAACCAAGTTAAACTGAGTTG
>JAIPRM010006991.1:0-17772 GCA_025469315.1 Stegophylla sp. TES_Ste_2020 | reverse complement strand
CTTCAATTTTTTTTTTTGGAAAAAACTACCCAAAATTTGACAAAAACGACTCGGAAACCATCATTTTTTGATCCGAATTTTATGAAAATTTAAACATAGATAGAAAATCCTATAAAAAAATTTTGGCGCAAGAAAATTTTGAAAATGTGAAAAAAATTTTTGGACATTTTTCGAAATTTTTTTTTTTCTTTTATTATTAACTTCCGTTGTTCAGAATCGTTTTACTGAAGAAATGATTTATTGTTTCTTTAAAATTCAATACGCCTGTCAAGAGAATACCACCCGTCGTGCGAAGTACACCCATCGTGTGAAGTATGTCCGGCTCTCTTACTTTTACTTTTCTAATGTAATAGTGAAATTGAAAACTGGCCAAGTAAAAATAATTTTTTTTGTTGTCGTAAAAAACTTTAGAATTTTTAAGTAAAATCGTATTGTTGAAAAATGATTTATTTTTTCTTTAAAATTCAATACACCCACAAGAGTATCCCACTTTAGGAGCGAATTATTATACCAAAGGTGTGAAGTATCTACTTTTTAAATCTCATTTACACATTTTAAATAGTCCAATTTACTCACATGATATTAAACGAATTAAATTTTTAGAAAAGAATGAGATATGACTGACAATATTGTGTGATATTATTTTAACAACATTTAAGTCTTTAAATCGATCAAACATATTTTTAATGTTTCTATTTTAAATATGAATTATTTAATTATTGAATTAAATAAAATGTAATCGGTACTCGAGAAAGTCGATTTCGGATTAATAGAAATAATTGAATACGAATTAAATGTGATAATCGAACAACCCTAGTTTGACAGCACGTTTGTCGTGTGAAATTAATTACGTAAACAATTCGAAAAACATAGTCGAGCCTTTTCCCATTCGAATTCCTCTCGTTCGCATAAATCCCTCGATTTAGATCGCACAATGACCCGCGATTTCTTTTGGGCCCGTAGATATTCCGATTTCGTTCGATCATCTCCTTCTCACACCCTTTACTTCGTTTTCCAGCGCCCACTCTGGAGAACGTGACGTTGGTTCTTCTGTACATTAAACGTCCCGTCGATTAACATCACATGACAGGGCGTCACGTCGGAAATCCCTCGAAACCTCCCTTTTTTGGGTGGTAGGGGGACGGTGGAGGACGGGTTATTTTCCTTAAACTCTGGCCGGTGTTCCACCACCGCATCGTATTATTGTTATTATCATTACGGACGGCGGCGACAAGTCACGTGGCCGGAACGTGAAACAACACGACGACGTGCGTTTATAAAATGAATGTACAAACATTATTCGATCCAACGCTGCAGCCGTCGTCGAACAAATAAGTCACCCGATCAATGGTTTTCGGGTGGAGGGGTGGAGTACCCTCTTCTCCTCGGTACTATAATAAAGTGTTATGTACCTACTTGCCCCGTACACCCGTGTAAACCTCAAAACGAATTTAATTTCGCACCACCACCGTGACGTCACTACGAAACAGTGTGTCGACGGGTAATGTTTACGATTTACTCGATAAATTTGAGCTAGAAACTGAAATATTTGTCTATATGTTAACATGAGAATCGCATTTGGGTAATTGTATTATATTTCATAATATAGAGCAGACTCTGTACAATAATATTATTAAAATTTTATTTTAGATTCTGAGCGAAGTGAAGAAGCTAGTGTTTTGACAATGATGTTCAAGTATGTATATATATATATATATAATATATATATTTTAAACACTTTTTCTTATGGAAATACTTGTCCACGAGCTCGACGAGAAAAATCCTTTTTGAAACCAGGCCCGTAGCTACGGGGGGGGAGGGCAGAGGAGGCGTTGCCCTCCCTAAACCCAATCTTTGCCCTCTCTAAGAATATTAAAAATATTAGAAAAGCTTTTAGGTTGGTATGTCTTTTTCCAGCGGTTCTCAGATTTTTGAAACCACGACCCCTTGTGTTCATCATTTAACTATCTAAGTAACTCTAATTTAAGTTTTATTTTTAATATTTACTATTATTCGTTATGTATTTTTAAAATATATGTATAATTGTAAATTTCTTTGTAAATTTCCAAAATATTCTATTATACATGAATATTTGAAGGAAAATTACAGTTGTGTTCATTTAATGAGATGTCAGTGTAAATAAATTAAAAATTGCATTTATACTGTTTTTATATGATAATATAATACTCACCTGAAAATTTGGTCTAGCCACGGGACTGTTTGAAACCGGATTTACGTCTCTCAATGATTTTTTAGACAATTCATTTTTCGAATTTCTCAATATTCTTTTGAGAAAGACTACCCGAAGTTTGACAAAAAGATTCGGAAACTATCTTTTTTTAATCTCCAAACTTTATGAAAACTTAAACAGATAGGCGATAATATTAGAAATATTTTAGGTCACGAAAATTTTAAAAATGTAAAAAAAAAATTTTGGACATTTTTTTCGAACACTTTTTTTTCATTGTTTATTTCCCCCTTTTCTTTATTCGTTAAATAAAAAAAGTGAAGAAAAGCATAATCATGAAAACCGGAAATACTTGAGTATATTCTTCCCAACTCTCGTTTTTATATTAACGCTCGATCGATTGATCGTATAATGTAAAATAATTACGGGTATATTATTTGTTCCCCTCCTTCGAATCTCATTTACATAATGTTTAAACCGATTATTGGTTGATATATATATATATATACCGTCGTGTGGGGATTTCGAATAAATTAGAGTATTCGTTTATTTCATTTATTGATAACAATTTTACAACCCTCTTCCAACCCCGCTTTTTCACCCCGTTCACACACCGGGGGTACATCTAGGTAGGCTATTCGCATTAAATATGCAATACAACACGGGTAAACGAAAAGTATTATGTACACGCACTTGTGCTTCACTAACGCACAATAGTAGTTCGAATTAAAAACAATAATAATTATTATCGCTGTTCAGAGTATGATATTTAGCGATTATAAAACGAAGGGTAATGGAGGGTAGTTTTCCGTGTACGAGACAGCAACATTTGTAGCAGGTAAAACGTATATCCGCGCACGTGTTATCGGTTCCCGGACAAGTATTAATAATGTATGAATACAATGCGGGCGAGTTCCTACACAAGCATTTTTAGGTTGTGTGAAAAAAGACGTATATTGCAGTTTTTTCTTTCTGTTTCGGATGTATTTTTGTCAGTTTTTTTTCTCTTCGACATTTTCAAAATTTATATATTTTTTTGTATATTTCTTAAGTTTCGGCCTATTAAATAATTTACATTAAAAAAAAAAAAAAACAATATTCTGTTTCAGAATATTAAATTAAAAGTATTGGTTGCCACACTTCGAAATTTTTGTAGATAATTTCTTTTTTTTATAAAAATATAAAGTCATTGATATTTTAATTACACGTGAAAAACAATTAATAACTAACAGAATTAAATCGGAACTAGTAAAATTTCATCGGACTCCTTGTATTGTGTAATGATTATACTAATATAATTATTTCACAAAATGTAATATATTTTAAAATATAAATGAAAGTTAAAATAAAGTCTTATAATAGGCATCCTCGCCCTATAGAAGAAAACTCGTGAAATAAACGTACCAAATAATTCAAATGGGTGAAAATAACATTTTAATGGTCTGATATTTAAATATAAATTATTTTATTCTTGCATAGAACATAAAAGAGTTTGAATAAAAGTGTTCGAATTTACAAATTTTGATGGAGAAATTTTGACACTATTGCCGTCTTTTAAAATGATATAGATTAACATAGAAATTTCCACATCTTAACAATACATTTATAGGTGATAATAACATATACTTAAGTGAAGAAGGTACTATATAAAATAAATCTAAATCCCTAACATTATATTTACATATTTCAAAATTTATTAAACTTAAAATTATTGAGTCATCAATTTGATTATTTAAATATTTATAATACTTTAACTGGTTTTCCCAAAATCACGACCAAAAGGAAAGCGATAGTATTATTATTTTATTGAACTGTTAAATCAATATAATTAGATTTTATTATTTGTGATGTAAATTAAGGAGTTGTATACGAGTTGTTAAAAAAAAAAAAAAACCCCTTTCTTATAGAGTTCGGCGGTCAAATTTGTTTTGTACCGTTTTTGTCTTCTGTATAAATACGATGCAGTGAAAGGAACTCCTCGCTTAGTGACCCTTAAAGTCGGTAAATATCACAGTGTATAGCCTGAGTGATCGGACACCCTACCTTTCCTCTACCACCCCCTCCCCCTTTACCAGTTGCACTGATTGTGCGTGTACCAATATACTTACCACCCCACGCACACACGCACAATGGATCTCGGTGAGGTATATAATAATATAAAATATAACACAATATATTATACTATATCGTGAAGTCCAACGCAGTTAGTTATCTGGGGGCTCGGAATCGGGGAAAAACAGCAATTACACGATGAAACGACAAAGGCCGTTTTCCCGCAGAAACCTTTCAATTACCGCCGGCGAAAAACGTTGTATACAATATATTATTATACAATAATAGTCGTCGGTACACGTACGTACGTGCGAGGGGGGGGTGGGGAGGTGGGAGAAGGAAAACCTTTTGTGAGAAAACCCTCGCCGAGACTCGCATACTTTTGGGTTCCGGCGAGAGACATCAAAAGGAACGGACGGCGGACCGGACTTCCTGTCCGAGAGACGCGGACACTGCAGTGTATTTTCTGCGGCAGTTACACATAATATTATGTGTAATAATATCGCGTGGATTAATAATTATTATTGCGCGCGCACGCGCGTTCCGCAATTATTGCGTCGTTTGTAGTCGCCGGACGCGGGAAGCCGCTTTTGGGGACGCGTTTTTTTTTTTTTTTTGTCTCTTTCGACAAATAATTATGCCCACTATTATTCGTTACCGCAATATTATTATTGTTGTTACCATATCGCACCCTACACGCGGAGACGAGTTTAATTACGACGCTAACGTCCCGTGAAACGCTTTCCGTTTCGGGCGGCAGACGTTCGATTTAATGGTCACCGACCGGAAGCGTTCGGCCTTTCCGGTCCGAATTGTAATATGCGCGCGCAAACCGATCGAATCGGAAGTAGGAGACTATCCCGTGCGAGCGAGGCGCCTCCAGCACGGTGACTCTCGCGGCCGATTCGCAGAATGATGTTTTTCCTATAACGAACGCGCAATTTCCGTTTCCGGAACGACTGTGTGTATGGGTCGAAGTCGCGGAAGAAAAAAAACCGCGTCCAGTCGGACAAAAAACGCGGCGCAGCTGGACTCTTTCGAACCGAAAATCACCCCTTTCACTTCACGCCCCCCCCCCAAACCCCTTTTCAACCGCGCGTTATCATTCGGACGACACTTACTCGTCGGAAGTCATTTAGAGACGCATTGAATTCGGAATAATGTGTCTACGCGGACGACACTGCGCGTCGATTGGTCACACTGAATACACGTTTTGGTAAAAAAAATCTAATAGTGATATTTGCACGTCACGGACGATAAAAAACCGATTTTGTAGGGGTCCGGGAGATTATTTCAATAATAAATACATTGAAACCTTATTTTATTTGAAAATATGATTTTTGGACTAACTATTTCTTCAAATTGAACAGATAAAACTTGGAATCTATAAAATTTGAATTTGAATTATATGAAAAAGACATTATTTTGAATCGTTTGGGCAATAACTATAGTCTTTAAATTAGAAGTTACTTTTATCTACCACCAGGTGCGTATTTAAAAGAGGTTTTCGGGATTCAAAATATCCTCTTCAAAATGTTAGGAAAATTTATAAACGTATAGGTAAATACGTTTTTTATTGAAAGCTTCAACGGTTGGTTTTTTCTATTGTGAGATAAGTTTCATGTAAAAATTTGATTTGATTTTGATTTTCGTTCTGTTTTTACTATTTGTTAGTGATTTCATTTTTTTTTTTAAAGATGTGTTTTTGCTAATGAATTAATGCAAAATATATTTACCTTTATTGAATTTAAGAAAAGTTTACATTTTGTGCTATTGAAGAAATCATATTAACATTCTTTCGAAATGACGGTATACTAAACCCTCCCAAATATATATTTTTTTGCTAAGCTCCTGCGTACCTGCGCCAACGATGAGGTGTATAAAACTACAAAAAACCTGGAGTATCCTTTTTTCCAACCGCTGCGTCGAGGTCGAAAGTCGGTGAAACTACCGCGTACGACGATAATGATTCGGGGGCGAAGCAAAAAAATAAAAAACACCATTAACCGGTAGCATTACGGGTGCAGGGGCGGGTTTCCCATTATTGTGTACATTATACAAACCACGCGTCTTCTGCAATCCTCCTCCTCCTCCTCCCCCGGTGGTTGGCATTTTTCCACCGTCGACGCGCAAACGATTTGTTAACCGTAGTGTTCGACACAAGGGCGCGGCGCATAATAGTCGCCTCGTGCAGTACACCTACTCGGGATTTATATCGAACCGAGAGGGCACGCGATGTATATAAAACACACACTAAATGTACATTATATAATATATTGTACGATATAAATCAGCTCTCTCTCTCTCTCTCTCTCTGGCCAACAAGTATCGCGTAATTAATAGCCGGACTTTTGCCGGTCTTCCCGTTCCCTCCCCAGCCAGTTTCGATTCTCCGGAAGAGGAGGTGCAACCGGTGGTGGTGGTGGTGGACGTATGCCGAGATGCTGGGGAGATTTCAATAGCGGTTCATTAGGGGATTCCCGGACGGCCGACCGACTCCGCCAATTGCCCATCGAGTCGTTTTGCACGAATCTACGACCGGACCCGATGGTTATTATTACGACGTATTTTATTATTTGAAAACCACCGTCATCGTCCGTAATGATTTCTCAACGGGACGGGCGAGAAAAAATAAACCCAAATAATAATATTTGTCCGTTACCGTCGGTCGGTTTTCTTAATTATTGTTTTTGAAATTACACTACTCGCCGCCATTCGTTATCGATATTTATGAAAATAATAATAATTGTAAGCTCATTGTAAGTAATTATTCGAATTGATACGATTCACCTCTAGATGGTACTTTTGAGAAATCACTTTTCGAAATTTTCAATAGTTTTCTGAAAATTTGGGAAAAACTATCCGAAATTGGACAAAAACATCTTACGAACTATACTTTTAGATTCTGAACCGTGTGAAGTGATTTTAAAGGGTTTTTGGTCAAATTTTGAGTGTTTTTTTTCCCAAATTTTTAGATAACTATTGAGAATTTCGAAAAAAAACCTCTCAAAAGTACCATCTAGAGGCGAATTTTAATATAAAAAAATTGTTAGTCGATTGTTTTGGACAAGTATTTTCAGATATACAGAAAAAAAAAAAAAGAGAAAAAATAAACATCTTTGTAAAAACACTAGTAGCTTCTTCACTCTACATAGAATACAAAAAAAAAAAATGAAAAAAAAAATTGCTCACATCGTTCACACCACCTCCTCGTAGCCATAGACATAATTTTAAATGATATTTTTTACCAATATTTCCGTTGTAATACCGTTAAGTTCGTCTGGCACGTGCTAATATTTAGGATTTTTTTTTTTTTTTTTTACCAAAAGATTTTTCATAGCTTTATCGTCTCGTTTTAAACGCTTTCCCTGTAGTTTTTTTTAGCGCTCGCGCATAATAAATTATTTCGATTTCTCAATTCTGCTGGCTAAACGGCCGCCGCCAGTCGTATAAATAATACAATAATAATATTACAGAGAATAGTAGGGTTTGACGTTATTATATTAAATATTATTATCTGTATCGTATTTGTGTTGTTGGAGAGCTTTCGACCAACCAATGGTAGACGAGCAAAAGAAAAAGAATCGTAAAACATACTTATTACTTTTTTTTCTCTCATCATTGTTCGTTATATTTTCCCCCGACTACACGTCCCCGGGAGTGCTTGATAACAACAATACGTCTCGTATGCATATAATATTATAACATATTATAATAATCGTCGTGGACTTTAACTCGCGTGTTTACCGCGAGGATGAGTCGAACGCACGTCGACGTCGCCGCCCCTTGGTATTACCGTGAGTGAATATACGAGAAAAGTTTTATGAAAAATTCAAAAAGAGTAAGACGGAGAGATCACAGGACGAGCAAACAAGTTTTTTTTTTTTTTCTATTATTATTTAATTTCCGTACTCGAGCGTATTGTACGATATTATCTGCCGAACAGATAGTATACAGGGTGTCCCAGTACGAATGTGCAATAATATTTTTTTCGAATACTTTATAAATAGAACTCGGAAGTTGATGCGATTCGTCTAGTAAAAAATGTGCTTCAATAACGTTTGAAATATCTAATTTTTATCTCGCATTTTTTATTGACTTTTTTACTTATTTTTCGAATATTTTTGGTGATTTTCTGATAATATTAATCATTTACAGGTCATTTTCCATTATGTTTAATAATTTTTTTTTTTTATTTTCTATCAGGTTAAAGAAAAAAAACGAGTTTATTTAAAAAGTCAGTATTTAATGATATCTTTAATCGTTTAACAAGAAGATTTGACTTATATTTATATTTTTCTTCAATTATTTCAAAGGACTAGGAAAGATTTTTCTTTTTTTAATACGAGTATTTACTATACGATAATCATCGTTCATTTAATTTTGACAACTTCAAACACTAGAACGCGATAATTGTATACAAGTTATTTGTTAACTTCTATGATTTGTAAACTGTAGCATAATATTTAAATTTGAAAATTTGGATCCTAAAAAAAAAAAAAATGTTACATTACTCATGTGTAGTAATAATTTTCAAGGGAAAAATATTGAAAGGACATAAGTCCATTGCATTTTGTCAAATCTTATTGGGACACCCTGTAACGTGACGTATACGTACACACAGTGTGTAATAATGTAATAGCTTCTTTGCGTACCGCAACCCCGCGACCGCATCAAATATGCACGAACGATGCCAATACACTCGCATAAACTCCTGCGCTGCTATTATTATTATAATGTGTTTGTATAAATTATAATACGTGTAAGTATATGAGATCGTTTTACGTCTGTATTGTCCTATACATACACCGATATACGTATAGTGCTCGGTGTTTTTTTTTTTTTCACGTTTTACGCTAAACGCAAATATCACTTAATAATAAATGACAACACGGGAGTGCAATTTCGAAGGGGAAAAATAAATTATTTTCTTATTTTGTTTTTTTCCAATTACAATACATAAACAATATCTACGCTCTATATAATTCAAAACGTTTGATGTGTAATTATTTAATTCATGTACCTATGATACATATATTACATATCGTACACAATCTGCAGTGGCGTATTTCAAAATTTTGCGCCTTAAAAAAAAATAAAAAACAAAATTTTAAATATTCATAAAAGACCATACAATATATATATAGAATAAACTCTGTTTATTGAATGTTTACAATTTTTTTTTTTTTAACACAGCCGTAGATAACGGATTTTGTTAACTCAGCTTCTATAATCTATATTAATATGGTAGCTGTATTATTCAAAAGTTCTTTACTTTTCCAAATACGTATAAATAATGTTTGCATTCTTTCGAGTACGGAAAACAAGCGTACTGTCCTGAAATTTGTCACTTCAGTGCACAGGAACAAACTTTTATGCTATTTATTTCCCGCATATGAAAATGTTTCCAAAAAATATTTTTGTTTAATAATTAATAACTGATGTTGCCTTTGACTCAATTTGTTTTCATGTAACGTCGAGAATTCTTTTAAAAACGCATACTTCTTGCAGATCATCCACAAGATCAATTTGGTGTTTGATCACTCAGTTTTTCCTAATCTTATTTTACTTCTTATCCAGTCTTCTAATTTCCAAAAGAAAGTATTTGCCGATCTTCCCTACCGTATTATACACATTTATTATATTTTTAATCGCGTGATATGTAATTTCTAACGATTTATGTACGAGTTTAAACGAACTCTATACGAAAAGCTAGGCGAGGTGGTCAATTTTAGTAACTGAGTTAAGTTATAGTTACTTACCTGCATTTGATAACTCAGATCGTAAGTTGTAAGTTATTACGAGAATTAATAAGCAACTAATTAATGTACTAATAATTATGTACTGAAAAGGAACAAAGTTGTGTTGCTTATACATAGGGATCCCAGTTTTATTTATTAAAAATACGGGACATTTTACTTCTTATTTACACAGAGATTGAGGAGGGATGAGGGTTCAGACCCTCAAAACCAAAATTAGTCTCAAAATTTGAAATGTATAATTTTTTGATCACATACAAGTTTATTTTTACTTTTTAAATAAGTACCTACTACCTACTTTAGTTTTAGTATCTGAAAAAATATTCAAACTAATTATTAGTTATTAAGAATAATTAGTTAAGTATTACAAATTTAAATAAAGGTAATGTAATTACAAATTTATACAAACTCTTGGTTTTTAGTAATATTATCTTTTGATTCAGATATTATTATTATTAAAATCATTAAAACTAGCAATCATTAAAATTAAAAAGAAAAAAAAAAATAGATTTTTGAAATTACTTTAAAATAAGGTACATATGGGATGGATCATCCGAAATACGGGACAAAAGTGTTATTTTGGATTTTTTGTCTGGACACTTTATTCAAATACGGGACAATCCCGTAAAATACGGGACGTATGGGATCCCTACTTATACAAGAAATTTATTCAGGTTGCTCTTAATTAATTTTATTTTATTTTATGTTAATGTGTATTTAATCATCACGATTTTTAAAACGAACAATGAAATTATGTTTTTAAACCGCGATTAATAAGTTGTATCATTAGTTATTTACCATCATTATATAACTCGTTAAGTTACAAAATTATTGAAAAGAAAATTATGTTACAAGTTATTGTTTTTTTTTTTTTATTAACTAAATGCTCTTTGTAACTATTAGTGACCAGTCACTTCCTAGCTGTGTACAATGTACATATACGTACTAATAATAACCACGACATTGTTTTTTGGAAAATACCTATTTTTTCCTGTGACAGAAGAAACGTTTCACCAGTACTAACATCGCTGTATTTTTTTTTTTCGGCAAAGAAACTACACAGTCGTACGAATAATATTCATTGCACGAATTTTTACAAAATTCATAATAATATGTCGAGTTGCTGGAGGGATCACTAATTTGTGCACGTCAAGACGACAAAGATTGATTTATTATTTTCATCTTATCCCACATACGCTCGTCCTGAAAACAATCTTCCAATTAGAACACATACACATACAAGTATGTACTGTTTACAGGCACTACCACACACACACACACACACACACACACATTGCACAGAGGCACCAAACGTTGTCGGGTTCTCTGTACATAGTATTAATACGCATATCGGTGGTAAACGAAATCCCGAAATAAATATTTCGGTGGTCGACGTCTCCGTGTCACGCCGGAGCACGTGTTTCCGAAACGTTCAGTCGTCGTCGTCGTCGTCGTCGTCGTTGTAAGAGAACGAATGGTATACTATTATTAATTTATTACAATATATTACATTGTTGTTGTGTACCAAGACGCAGGGACGACAAAAAAAAAAAAAAAGAAACACAAGAACTCGTGACACGTGTTTGTGCGAAATGACCGATAATACGTCATTATAATATTATTTCGGGTCCGAGAAGACGTGTCTAGGGGCTGTTTTTGATTTATTTCTCCGGGTCCGAATCCGGAACGTTTAACCAAAAGCTGCCGAGTCTGGTAGTAACTGAATTATTGTTGGCAGCAGCTACGACGACGACGTTTAAAATAATTAGTACGTATGAGAAACAAAAACCGACGTCGGTATTAATTATTCGTAATCGTTCGTCGTTCATAATATAGTCTCAAAAAAAAAAAAGACATCTGTTTCGAACATGTGACGCAGTCGTCTTTCGAGTGATTAATAATAATAATCCCTTTGACGCGCCACGACATTAGAATAACACGGTACGCTTTGAATGCATTTTTATCTGCAGTTCAATAACTATTATAATATTACTAGGGCCCGGATTTAAATGCACTAAAAATCCTCGAAAAATGCTCTAAAAACCAGTCAAAAATGCACTTAAAAAATGTATTTTCCCTTTCACCGAAAAAAGGTCCTATACATTTAAATATTTTAATTTATTTTACTATTGTTTGCCGTCTGTCGAGTCCAGGTGACCATAAGTTAAGATAAGATTCAAACTTTATAGCAATTACAGAGAGATTTATAGTATTATTAAGGAAAAAAACCAAAGAATATAGATGATAATATTTTTGATTAGTTAAATTTAAATTATTGACTTGTATAATGTACAGATATTATAAATTAAAATTGAAGGGTTACTGTTCAAATATGCATTAAAACAAATAAAAAGACTGATAAATGCTGAAATATGGAAAATAATGAAAAATAAAAGTATAAGTTTTGAGGTCTTTGTCACATGAAACAAATTTTGTAGTTGGAAAGCATTTCCTAAGATTATCCAAAAAAATATGCATTTTGCATTGAAATCTCGGCCCTAATTATTACTATTCTGCATCTCTCGTTTTGCGTTAAACATTAAACAATCATTCAATCATTAAACAAAAAAAAAAAATCATTAAAATCCTTAAACCTAGTACTTAATTATAATAATTTATGTACACGGTGAAACATCTTGTTATATGGATAGATGACACCTTTGAAAAGTAGGCGTTTTTTTTTTAATATAATGGGGAAAATCTTTTCTGGAGCACAATCTCTGAATACTGCAAATACGTTTAAATTTGTGTTTGAACTTTGAATATTGTTAACACGTAAATTTAGACCAATATTTTTGTGAAATATGAAAACAAAAGATTATATAATATTCTATGAATAAATCGAGTGAGAATTTCACTAGAAGTGAAATATAAATAAACAATTCATCAAAACCAAAGCCACCGAATATTTCCATTGAATCATATTATTATAACTCTTTGTTAATTATTATCAATTTCAGAAAGTATTTAAATTAATAAACATCTGCAAACTTAAACCACCTCTAAATATTATACAAAATGTCTGCGACTGAGTGGGTCCGCTGTTCACAGGTTTAATTTTTATAAAATAAAACTTTGTTCAGAGTTTAGTACGAGTTTGAACTTTTAAAAAATAATTTTAATTAAAATTATTTAGTATAGCTTTTAAAATTCTTTCAAATAACAACGTTTTGCACTCAACTTTATAATTAAATAAATAAATAAATAAATAAATTAAATTTAAAAAAAATATATATATATGTATTATCATTTTATTAGGTATATATATATTTTTTTTTAAATAACGGAAAAAGTTAAGTCGTAAGTACACAGGACCCATAGTATATTCGGTTTTAAACAGCCAAACGCAGCACAATCTATCAGGGGATTTCGAAAATCATAGAAAAGTAATCCGATACATTTATTGAGATTTGAAATCTTAAACTCCCCTCTCTCTTAGGTATTTTTATTATATGTGTAGTTATCATTAGTGATCAATTGTTGAAAATATTTCTAAATTTATTTGTCCCCCACCTTTAAATAAAACATTATTGTATACTTAGATTATTATATCTTTAGATTATTCCATGATTTTCATCAAGAAAAGCTCAAGTGATCGATGGTCTGTAATGGTTAAAAAAAAAAAAAAAAAGTTTGATTGACAAGAGTAACCGATCAATCCAATGATCAAACAATTGTTCGAATAATATTCGATTAATCGTTATCACGAATACTTATGAACAAATTAGTTGATTAAAATTATCACAACGACAGTTCTAATCATAATACATAACATAATTTTATAATTCATATTTGATTAATTTTAAAATCTGTAATTTAAAATTATTAATTATTATCATTCTTTTGCCACGAAAAATACCATATTGTGTTTAATTTAATTAAATTATTTTATTTTTGACCACAGGAGCGCGATACGAAAAGGTCCTTTACGTTTTTTTTTTTTTTCGCTTTTTGGGAAGAGCATCGCACACCCTCTGGCTACGCCTATGATAAATAACGATATTCGCGTATTGATATGATAATTTATGTATTGATAAATACGTTAAATTATTCCGGTCGAACAAGAAGAAAACGAGATTTTTCATTGTATTTTTTTTTAAAAAAAAAGGCATATAAATAATGTTATATATATATGTTAATATTTTTATTTTCATTATTTTCTTATACGTTTAAATCTCTATAGCTATAATAATACAATATTTCGTGAGAAAAAAGTAAACATGCCGTATTTCAAATTAGCAGTAGTTATTTCGTTGCACGATGATAATAATAATACTGTTGATCATTGGACGTGTGGTACGTCTCGCTTGCAACAATAATCTTAGGTATGTGCCTGATGATAGAGCTCGCCTGTGAGGTTGTTATTACTACATAATAATATAATAATAAATAATGACAATAAAATGTATAAAGCGGACGACAAGGGTGCGAATTGGCTGGCGCAGGGGTGAGAAAAGAGAAACAACTAGAAATCGCGGGGCGTCGCCGAACACGTTTTGAATATTTATCATTTTTTCACGTTTTTTTTTTTTTTTTTTTTTTTTTTTTTTTTCATAACAACAACGTATATGACATAATTATTACACAGTCTTGTAAACACCGCAGACACACTGCGTGTGGGTTCACTTTAGGGTGAATATATTTATACGAAAATAAATACATACAAAAATATTCTCCTAGCCAATGTGACTCTAATAAGATCCTAATAGTAACTAAACCCGTTCTCCTGTTTCGAAGATCTGCATCGTTAAAACAAAATCAAGGTAAAAATTGACCAATTTTTTAACGGTCAAACAGTTAATTGAAAATATATATACATATGTATACTTTCCCATTAGGTATCTACTTTACAAGCCCTTTTTAATGAGATATCAATCAACTCTATAGATCTCATAATTCAGGAGAAAAAATAAAAAATAAAATCGGACATACTTTGTATCACGGATATTTTTCGCTCCTCAAGTCAAATACTCTTGAAGGGTATGTATAATTTTAAAGAAACAATAAATCATTTCTTCAATAAGACGATTTTGAACGAAAGAATATAATAATATAAAGAACAATTACATTATTTCATCACACTCACCAAGAGTATCTGACCCGGAAAACGAAGAATATCCGTGGTACGAAGTATGTCCGGTTTTCTTGTTTACTTTACTTTACTATTTTTTATCTAATATTTAAAGGAAAAAAAAATTAAATGAGATAAAAAAATGTAGAAAAATGTCTAACATTTTTTTTTTAACTTTTCAAAATTTTCTTACATCAAAATGTTTCTCATATTATTGTCTATCTATGTTAAAATTTTCATAAAATTTTGATCAAAAAAATGATGGTTTCCGAGTCTTTTTTGTCAAATTTTTTCAAAAAATTGAAAAATTGAGAAATTCAATAAGTGATCAACTAAAGGAAAATCTGGTTTCCAAAAGTTACTGATCGAGACTTTTGGACCATACCAAAATGTTTTCACAGAAAAAATAAACATCATTGTAAAAACACTAGATTCTTCACTTCGTTCAGGATCAAAAATATAGTTTCCAAGGTTGAACACGCCGACGTTCTTCTCGATTCAAATCGTTATCATTCTTGAGCATGACATCGGATCTATCTCATTAATATCTTACTTCAAAGCTAATTTAGATATCCACCCACTAAGTGTCACTGGATTACATATTCATTATTTTCCTGTGTACCACAAACTTTTGGAATTTTGAAAACTCTGATTTTTTTTTTTCATTTCAATTGCTATACTTGATTAAAAATAAGATTTTAGATTTTGGCCGAAGTGAAAAAGCTAGTCTTTTTACAATGATGTTTGTTATTTTTCTTTCCATACACTTCTTCGTATAGAAACTATTGTCCGAAAGGCTCAACCGGCAATTTTTTGAAACCGGATTTGCCTCTAGTTATTAGTATTTATGTCTTACTGTTCATACTTAAGTATGTCCGACTTTCTCGTCCATACTTAACTTTTCTTCAATCAATACCACGTATAAAATTTTAGATTCTTAATCTCCAAAAAAAAAATAAAAAAAACGGTTTTGGATTTTTACATTTTCAAACTTCGATCCTAAGGAAAAATGTAGGATTCACGCCACTGCGTTCGAAACCGTTGGCGTGCACGCGAACACGCACTTAATCCTTAACGCCGCGTTAACGCGTATTATTATTATTATTCCGTTTCGTCCTGCCCAGTGCCCGCGCGTGAGTCACTGCCTCGTCACAGTGATACTATTATTATTATTATTATTATTATTATTGTATTATTATATTACAATATTATTATTGTCGTTGCGCCTGCGCCGTCGCGTCGGTATTGTTTCGGCGGAGAGTCGGTCCGTAAATGCGCGCGAAACGTACAATGGACGCGTTACGCCGTTACGGGCGGCGGCGCAAACGTTGAAAACCACAAATTAAACGAAAATAATGCGTCCACGTGCGACTGGCGCGGCGGCGGCGGCGTTACGTAACGCGGCGGTCGCGTGGCCGGTTTACGACGACGCGGTTGTCACTCAAACGCGGACGGCGGCGCGGTGGACGACGACGTGGCCGCCCCCGACAGGATTAAGTAAGGATACGCAGGGCCGGCGGTCCGGCGCACGTGTCGCGTGTACGGTAAGCGGCGCGACGACAACAGAAATAATACGCGCGTCGTACACGAATGCGACGACGACGACGACGACGACGGCGGCGGCGGCGACGTCCTTCGTCCTGCCGCCCGTTCGGTCCTTTTGTTGTCGTACCGATGTAAAACACACCGCTATTATTACCGACTGACTACTGTGCGCGTCGTAGCACCTCCGGCCGAGACGTATTTATTTAATAAAAAACCAAAATAAAATTGTTTAAAGATTAACGAGTACTCGGTAATAAAATAAAAAAAAAAAACTCATGATATATCGATAGGCATGTAAAAATAAAATAAGATAAATAAATAATAAATGAAATTACACCACACATAAATAATTCATAAATAATAAATATATTTATTTGTTATTTAATATATAGTGTAATAACTAGGGCTAGGGATTTATAAGAGTTAGCATGTTTTGCGAAAATCATTCAAAACATAGCTAAGTAATATAGAAATGCGTTTCATAATTTGCAGGAGTTAGGTGCATAGTACTCTTTAATTTGCATATTTTGCATATTTAGCTCTTTTTACGATATAAGTGTATATTTTGGTTGTATTTAAATTTTAAGTGTATATTTCACACATTTTTCAATATTTAATTTGAGTTTTCTTGGTGTCGGAAAATTTTCCTCTGAATTTCTGAAGAGATTAAATATTATTTGATAGTTTTATTTGTTGAAATGTAAGCTCAAAAAAAATAAAGATTGAAAAAAAAGAAATTTATTAAAAATAATAGAAGAAGAATTAATATAATACATATTAAAATATATAATACAATATAATTTTTAAATATTTTGAGATTTTACAGTAAAATTAATGTTTTTTAAGAGATTATTTTAGCATTTTTGTGTATTTTAGATTCTGAACGAAGAGAAGAAGCTAATGTTTTTACAATGATGTTTATTATATTTTAGATTCTAAATGAAGTGAAGAAGCTAGTGTTTTTACAATGATGTTTATTTTTATTTCTTATTTTTTATTTTTCTGTGTACAACTTTTCGTATAGAAATACTTGTCCAAAAGTTTCGATCAATAATTTTTTGAAACCGGATTTGCCTCTAGATTGTACTTTAGAGAGGTAATTTTTTGAATTTCTCAATTCTTCAGTTTTTTTTTTTTTTTTTGGAAAAAACTACCCA
>JAIPRM010006990.1:0-17773 GCA_025469315.1 Stegophylla sp. TES_Ste_2020 | reverse complement strand
ACGTCCGTGGTATCGACTATTGTATATATTTTAAATATCATAAAAAAAAGGTAAATAAATGTTTAAATTTAGGGGGCAACAAATTATATGTACCCAGGGCATCAAATCTCTAAATACGCCACTGCTTCTACACCCACGCTCTCCTGGATCGCAGGATCTATGAACAAAACTGATCAGTACGGTGCTGACAGCACTATCAGTATCATTTACTTAATTAGCACTCGAACTACAATACAATGTTTAGTATATATATATATATATTAATTACATTTAGTAGTTATGTTATTAGTCACATATTACTTTATCTCTTTTATAATTAAATATTTATCTAATAACGCCATTATTTAAAAGTATTTTAAACTTAATTAAATACGAAATAATAATAGATTAAATAAAATTAAAAATATTCACTTATTTTCAGTTAATACCTCCATGGCAAAATAAATCTAAAATATGTGATTTATTTGTTTTGAAATAAATACTTAGGTACCTAAACTACGCAATTTCACATATTTTTTCTTGCACAGAAAACTTATAGTGATGCTATGAGTGTAATACACAACATCAGTTTTTGGAAGACATTTAGTTTAAATTTCATAATAAATTCCAATATTTATTAAAAAAAAAAAAAACGTTGAAATTCTAATTTAATAATTATTTGAATTAATATCTAAATCATTGTGTTAATAATGAAATAAACCTACTTTATGAATATATCTAATATTTTTAATTTTTTTTTTTTTTATCTTTTATGCTTGTTAACTGTAATAATTTTAAAATTTTAAAAGACGTATAAAATCTTATTTGTATATATTATGTACAGGTGTAAACATAATAAGGCATCATTTGGGGGAAACGGGTTGTACATTCAGACCCCCTTGATTTTTAACAACTCGGTGGCCCAAGAGTGAAAACAAGAAGCATTAATAGTATATCAAAAGCTGTCAATTTGTTTTCTATTCTAAGCCCAGTTATCCATTAATACAATTATTAATAATTAAAAATTAAAGTATTATTTTATTTTAAATTCCGAGTAGAGCAAAGAAGCTAGTGATTTTACAATGATAATTATTAATTTTCCTTTTTTTTCTTCTATGAAAAAACTTTTTCGAGTAGAAATAATTGTCAAAAAATTTTGACCCATACCTTTAAATATCAGAAATTGAAACGAAACGGTTCGTTAAAAGGTTCATTTTTTAGATTCCTAAATAATTTTCCCAATATATAATGAAAGCGTAGAGGGACATTTTGAAAAAAGAAGCCATACTTACATCCCTCAAACGATGCCCTAACCTCATCACAACAGACTTCTGTTAACCTAAACGTAAGTTTCAGACCTACACTGCAGTTCAAGAGCTAATGACAATATGATAATAAATAAATTGTACTAGTATAATGAATAGGTGAATAGGACATTTGAGAAACATGATAAGCAGGGACGCCGGAACGATGGGACACTGGAAAAATTGCAGTATATTATACTGTATATAATATATAGTATATATTATTTACTGTTTAATGTTTTCAACATTTCCTTAATTTGTTGAAAAACCAAATAAAATACATTTCAATATTCCTTCCCCCTAAGGTACTGTAAAGGAAACATGACGATTTTCATAGTTGCGTACTCCGCTTTAAATCGACCGTGAACTTTTTACTTGTTTTCCAAAACATTGGTTATTATGACTTGTATTCGATGTTTATTTCAGGAGGTGGCCGGGAGGGGGAGGGAATTGTCTCTCCCGGAGAAAAACATATACCTAGAAAAAATATGTTAGAAAAAATTTCCAAATTTTTTTTCATTTTTTCTAAATTTTTTTATGCCAGAATATTTCTCATATTATTGTCTATCTATAGTTAAATTTTTTTTAAGGGTTTATTATTATGATATGAAAAATTTTTTCGAGTCTTTTTTGTCAAATTTTGGGTAGTTTTCCTAAATTTTGAGAAAACGATAGAGAATTTCGAAAAATTACCTCTTTAAAGTATCATCTAAAGACAACACCTGTTTCAAAAAGTTGCTGGACAAGATTTTTGGACAAGTTTTACCATACAAAAAAGTGTTTACAAAAAAAAATAAATAAAAAAAAATATCCCAAATTTTTTTTCACATTTTCAAAAATTTATTATGCTAAAATATTTCTCATTTTATTGTCTATACATGTTTTAATTTTCATAAAGTTAGGATCAAAAACTGATGGTTTCCGGATCTTTTTTGTCAAATTTTGTGAATTTTTCTCCAAATTTCGAGAAAACAATTAAGAATTTCGAAAAATGAACTCTCTTAAGCACCATTTAGAGGTAACAAGTTGCTGGTTGTGATTTTTGGACAAATATTTCTATACGAATAGGTCTTCACAGAAAAAATTAAATTAATATCATTGTAAAATCACTACTAATTGTCACATATTATACAAATACTTGCGTTTTGTAGTGGACACGAATGCGGCGCGCCACTTATGTGCAGCCTTCATATAGGATTATAGCGCGTCCAATATAATACATGGTTAAACTTTGTTCTTAACCTATTCAAGTTACAAAAAAAAAAAAAAAATTATACTTGTTCAAAATTTTGTCAGCTACATTATTCTATAGACTTATTTTTGAGATAAAATTAGTATTTTATGTTCAAAGGTAATTTTAAAAAACTGAAAAAACGCACATAAATACAAAATAACAAACACTTCCGGAACTCTGAGGGATGGCAATTTTTTTTGTGGTTAATTAGAATCATATAATCAAACTTTTTGCAAAGTTTCAAAACTTTCCGATTTAATTCCTCAAAAAATCGTAAAATGACTGAACTATACAATTAAAGTAATAACAACTGTTGTACATTTTTAAAGACCTCCCCGAAAATTGTTGATACCCCCCTCCCCCCCTGGGGAACATGAGGTCTGAAATAAATACTGCTTCTATTGCTTCACAAATGACCGATTCGATTATCTGACTCACGCGGTTTTTCTTCCTCTATCCACAGACGGCGGCGACGCAGACGGAACGCCACCGGGAGCAGCATCGGCAACCACACCACGGCCGACGACGAGGTGGTGTTCCAGGAGATACGAATCGAGGACAAGTTCAGATTCGACGCGCGGCGAAAGGACGGTGACAGTGGTGGCGGCCGCGGCGGTGATCCTGGCCGCGAGATCCACTACTCCACGGGGCCCGATCACGCAGACTCCGTCTACTGGAATGCGTACGCCTTCGCCCTGATCCTCGTTTCGATCGTCGTGCTCCAGCTGTTCGTTGCGTTCGCGTGCTGGCTGTGCGTGACGCAAGGCAAGTCGCGTCACTCCGCCGCTCCCGCGTCCCTCTACAACGGCGAGTACAACACCCGCGGCGGCCCGTGGCCCGAAGATAGTTATTATTGCAAATCGTTTTGACCCGAGAACCTGAGCCCGAGGCCTCGGCTTGAGGCTTGACCGGATCGTAGACAGGGCCGTATTTGAGACTTCTTTTCTTGGGGGGGGGGAGGCGAATCATGTATACCTATCTCTAGAAAAGAGTTAAAGAGGTATTTTTTGCTCATACATCTTAGTTTTTTTTTTTTATCATTTTTTTGCATATTCCAAGATTTTTTATAAATCGAAGGACATATTCGAATTGATCATTTGTAAGTGCCTGTTTGAAATTACTAATCCGTTGCTATTTTCCATATTTCATAATTATGGTAAAAAATAAAATTGCAATAATCCAGTAAAAATTATTAATATTGAATGGGAATATTTTATTTTTACTCAAACAAAAATGAATTATCACCGTAAACTTAAAATGTTCATTAAAATATAAACATTGTAATTAAGAAAATAGTTTATAGATCGAATAATAATAATAAGGTGTTGAGCACTTGAACAGTTTAAAATATTTTTGACATATTGAATGGCAAGCTAAATTATTATTGTAAGACAATCAGGACTATCATTGTATGTTAGGATGACCAGATAAAAATTTTAGAAATCCAGAACAATCAATTTAAATTATTTACAACTTAAATTCACCGAACTAAACAAAATCTTACAATTTTTTATCTGTTAATATTACTGTAAAATACAAAATACTCAAGCATTTTATTATGAAATTAGAAAATATACTTTATTTTTAATGAAAACTAGTTATAAGAACAACATTTTCAAATACATCATAAAAACATAACTAATATTTTTAACTTTTTCTTTTTGTTTTCGATATATACTTTTGAGTACTGCAGACATTCTTCAAAAACGAATGGTTAAAAGGTTAAATATATAATTAATGTATAAATTATGAAGTCAGGACATTATTATATATAAGTTCGAAACCAGTACAAAATTATTAACTACTTTGGGACACTTAGACATGAGTTCCGAAACCGGTAACGTCCCAGAAAATCTGGGTCGAATGGCCACCCTATATAATGTGTAAAATAGTTTAAAAGTGATTAAAATTCCATGAAATAGGATAAATTTAAATACTTTTATCCTAAATAATTGAAATACAGACAACTGACAAGTTATAAACAATGAATAAAATAAATTGTACCCAAATTTTTAAAATATTGAGTTAAAAGTTGTATATTAGATACTAATAATATACTACTGTATATTATAGGTATTACCAGATCATATTGAAATAAATTATTGATCATTAAAAAATTATTAGGGTGAAGGCGACTGTTTCTATCATCCCTCTTTAAAATACACCACTAACCATAGACTAAAAATAAATAAATAAAATACATCTCAATAGCGTACCCGAGTGAGGGAGGGGTAAAAATGGATCCGCGGTAGTATAAAAGTACCCTGGAAAAAATTGTAGTAAATACGGATAAAGTTAAGGCTATGCCTGAAAGGAAACGATGTTGTACCAGCTATCCCTTCTGAAATTTAATTTTATAATTCCTATGTAAATTTTCAATACGTAGACACTAAACACCAACTTAAATAATACACCATAGTGTTGAATCAGATAAAGGAAATAATTGTTTCGGAAAAAGAATTGAAAATTACCTACTATTTCCATTCTGTTGAATAAAATTGATAACAAGATATTATGATATTTACAGCATTTTAACTCTATATGAATAAATATATAGCTAAATATATGACCACTTTACCCATCTTTCCCATACTGTTCCCATAATATTATTAGTGATGGATTATAAATAATAATATGATGTAAGCAGACATAGGCGCCACCATAATAGTTATCAGGGGAGTGCATAGTATACGCTGATTTTATACGAAATAAAAAGAGGATACTAAATTCAATGAAAATGCAACTGAGAAATTTTAAAAAGCCTAGGCGTTAACCTTAACACTTATATTATTAAAAAAAAAAAATATGTAGCTTGTTGATAGTTGTATAAAATACAATATTTCCACCAGCATTCAATTTTCTCAATAATATTTTTATTTTTTTTAAAAAAACAGGGGATGTGAGTGCATCTCCTTGGACACCTCCGCCTTTCGTGGCGCCTATGTAGGCAGATTACTCGTTACATTAACGAAATTATTGTTTTACAATTCCTATTTATAGATACACTAAAAAAATCTTTAATATGCGAAAAAGTGAATAGAACCCCAATTTTCTCTTAAAAATTCAATGAAAATATTATGAACCTTTTTCATCCCACGATTTGATAATAGCCTAATATCCAGTTTAAGTAGTTAGTATTTAAAACACTCTTAAAATATAGTTCTTAAAATACTCATTTCTTAATTTTAGATTCTGAACTAAGTGAAGAAGCTTATTTTTACAATGATGTTTATTTTTTTTTTCTCTTTCTGAAAATATTTTTTTATATAGAAATACTTGCCCGAAAGTTTCGATCAAAATCTCTATAGAACCGGAATCGTACCCAGATGGTACTTTAAAGAGGTCATTTTTCCAATTTCTCAATACTTTTTCCAAAAACGGTGAAAAACTGTCAAAAAATTAACAAAAAATGGCAAAATACGCAATTACCGAAATTTCTGTAAAACTGAAAATTACTTTTTGACATAACTTCTAAAATAATGCAGCTAGAGACTTGAAATTTTCACAAACTACTAAAAATAGCTACGAGAACATTCAAAAATAATTTAAAAAATATTTGATCAATTTTGAGTTAAGTATGGCATTTTGAAAATTTCTCATTTTTTGTTAGTTTTTATGTAATACAATTTTTGATTTTTGATATTGAGACTTGAAAATTTAATATGATCTCACTGACATATATGTCTAATTGAACTGAAAAAATCTCAAAAATCGTTAGTCAGCTTTTTTTTTTTATACCTGTTTGAAGTTAGAATTTCGACGAAATTCGTTAGTTTTACCTAAAATTACGCACTTTAATGTACATAAAAAAAAATTGGCCAAACCGATTGTTTTGAAATTTGGTGCCTACATAGAGTTTTTTTGTTGAAAATATTTTGGTACAATAAAATTTCTTACGGACGAATATTTAAATATTTTACAAGAGTTTGAATAAAAAAAATCGGAGAAAATACAGACAGATATTAGGAGATATCTATAGATTATAGGTATGTGATTGCTGGAGGTTCATAATGTTTTAATGCATCTTATGTATTTTTTGACGCTGAATACGACGGTGTGAATTAAAATCCACGTGCAACAATAGTCTTCTAACTATTTTATTCTATTTTAAAATTCAATATTTTCGGTTATTATACTAAATACCTACTATTTTTACCAACAAGGTCAAATAATGTTTCATGGCCTAATGGTGACGGAATCGGCCTAGCACGCGACAGTACCGGGGTTCGATTCCAGCCCGGCACTCCGAATTTTTTTTTTCTTATATTATTAACTTCCTTGGTTCAGAATCGTTTTATTAAACAAATGATTTATCGTTTCTTTAAAATTCAATACATCCATCAAGAGTATCTCACCTGACGTGCAAAGAACACCCCGACTAACGAAGTACACACTTTTTTTTTTTTGACTGTGTATTCAATTACAATTCAAATTTTGTAGAAAAAGTATTTGAGACATATTTTAAATTTCCTGTTTTTTTTTTAGAAATGTATGTAATTTTAGTAACTTGTAATGATTTAGTGTATGCAAGTGATGTTTTTGGTAGCTAAATTCAAATTATTATTCAAATAATAAATAAAAAAAAAATGTTTATTGCAATACTATCGGCATGGGCTGTAGAAAATCTAGAAACATTTTATAAATTATTAATAACAACTAATAATTATAACTATGTATATTATTCGAAACGGTGATTACTGACTAATAATAACATAATTCATTGATGAAAGTTGTATTATGGCTGCATATGAATTAAATGATAAATTCAAATTTACCAACAACGCCTTTTTGTCTGCATATGATGTAAAAAAATTAGATTTAGATGGTAATATTGTATTTTTTTTTTTTTTAAGTTATGAAACGAAAAGTAAATTTTGGGGAAAAATTTGAATGAAAAGTTTAAACAAATAGTGGTTGTAGTTAACTATTCAATATACTGAATTTTCGTATCCTATTTATTTATTTTTAAATAATAATCTATGATCTTCACATTTATATCATATTCGTAATTATGCATTTAATCGCATCTTTAATAGTAGCATCGTAAAACTATAAATACTATTGTAGGATTGCAATTATTGAGTAAAAAATAATTATCTTTTACGAAATGGGTGTAAATGTATATATTATATTCAACACTGTAGATTTATGATGAGAAAAAAATGCTGTATTATCTTCAGCTTTCGAAAGAGTAGTGTGCTACAATATTCGTCCATCTCTCTTATTTTTTTTTTACGATATGGTATACTTTATTATTCTATTTAACTTGCTGTGACCACTTACATTTTTCACGACAACAAGTCGTTATAATTGTATAAATATATACACCACCTAGTGGCACTTGGATTTTGTAGTTCAAACAAAAATTAACAAATCTTTTTTTTCTCAATTTCTTGTTTCAATATCTTTATTAATTAACACCAAAATTTCAAGGTTTTATTTTTTTTTTTTGTGAAATTTTAGTTTTTCAAATTCATGTCACAAGTACTATGAAAAATCTGATTTTATAAAAAATAATTTAGCTACTAAATTAAAGATTTTATTGTTGTTGTTGTTAGTACAATGCTTATTAGACAAGATAAAGATTATTGGCAAAAACAGCTAATAATTTATATTATGTAAATAATTTTTTTTAAATACCTATTTATAAATAGGTATATATTTTATAAATAACCTATTTATTTATTTATTTATTTATTTAATTTATTATGTCATCAAGAATTAAGAACAAATATTTTAAATCATTTTATAACTGAATTTTTTGTTAGTTGTACTTTTTGTAAGTTAGTAATCACTAATTATCCATATTTTATTTCATAATGAAAACGTTGGAAATGATTAACATTGAAAATAAAAATGTTGTGAACTTTAATATATTAATTGTTAACCGTTAAGTATAATTGAAAGAACATCCAACTTTATGAAAAAACAGGCTTGTATTTTATTTGTGTGTTTTATGTTGCAAATATATTGAAGTTATCAAACTTTTTACATTATTTTAGGTCTACTATTAATTGAATTTTGCTTTTACACAAATGTTATCAAATGCTATATATTACAATGTAACTACAATGAGAATTCCTTGAAAAATTTTAATAAATTGTCTTAATTTTTTAGTGTTTAATGTAAAATAGACTTAATGATTTTGGACAAGTATTTATTTGTATGTAAAACTTAAGTTCTATTATTTAGTTCAGGAAACTAAAATGTATTGTTCCTTTTATATTATATAGGTATAAAATATGCTTTATTATTATTATTATTTTTTGTAAAGATCGATTATAATGTCTAAGAAAACATAAATAAAATTAAAATATTTTTATATAGCAATATCAAATTTTTAAAATTGTTTATTACATTGTCTAAAATAAAATAAAATATATATTTTATGGACAATGATAGTTTAATGCAACTTTTCTTAACCTATGGATCGCGACCGCCAAGGGGGTCACCAATGCCATAATTACAGGGAGGATTTTGGGGGTTAACTCCCTTTTTGGGGGTTAACTCCAACATTTAGATGTTTTGTATATTATTCCTTTTTGACTTTTTTTTGTATATTATTCCTTTGTTTATTAACAGAATAATCCATTTCATTATTCGTGTAAACGATGAATTTTAAATAATATATTACGTAATAATCAGGGGAATATTTAAGGGAAGACTAAAAGGTTAAGTCCCTACAAAGTCTAATTTTAGCCCCCTCATCAATCATAATAATTAAATGCTATTTGTGTAGACAATTAATATTATCATGAAATACGAAGTACATAGTCAGATATCATTTTAACCCCACCCCCTGAACAACAACCCCCAAATAATTAATAATAATAATAATGTAATAATGAGGAAAAGAAATCTGCTATATTAACCGTCATTTAAGTCAAAATTCTAATTTATAATGCTTATGGTTCTTAAAACAAAATTAAAACAAAATTTTACTACGTGTAGACAAATACGTGAGGAATATTTTGGTAAAAAAACATTTCTACCGAATTAAGAATATGTATTATGAGATAAAAAATCGATATTTTACGTAAAAATTACCAATTTTATGCTAATTTTAACTTTAAATGGTTATAAAAAAAAAATGTACTTACGATTTTTACGATTTTTTTTTTTCCCGTATTAGTATAACTACATTCAATTTTTAGTTCTTTGTAATTAATATTTTACGAAATCAAACGACCCAACAAGGTCACGCAAGTATAAAAGTTTTAGAAAAAACGAATAAATTGTAAAAAAAAAAAAGCCGCACATACTTCGCACGATGGGTTTACTTCGCACGACGGGTGGTATTCTCTTGACGGACGTATTAAATTTTAAAGAAACGATAAATCATTTCTTCAGTAAAACGATTCTAAACGAAGAAAGTTAATAATATAAAAAAAAAAATAATGCAAAACTTCGGAGAGCTGCGCTGAAATCGAACCTGGTACTGTCGGCGTGCTAGGCCGGGTTCTTTACCACTAGGCCGCAGCACATAACTTGACCATGTAGGTGAATTAGTAGATATGTACTATGTAGGTAGTATAATAATTAATAACCGAAAATATTGAATTTTCAAAATAGAATAAAATAGATAGAAAACAATTGTTGCATGTGGATTTTAATTTACACCATCGTATTCAGCGTCGAAAAATACGTAAGATGCAATAAAACATTATCAACCTTCAGTAATTAAATGCTTATAATATATAGATATTTTGCAATATCTGTCTGTATTTTCTCCAATTTTTTTTCAATCAAACACTTGTAAAATGTTTAATTATTCGTCCGTAAAAAATTTTATTGCACCAAAATATTCGCAATGAAATTCTCTATCTAGGCACCAAATTTCAAAACAATCGGTTAACCCAATTTTTTTATATGTACGTTAAAGTGCGTAATTTTAGGAAAAACTAACGAAATCCGTCGAAATTCTAACTTCAAACGAGTATAAAAAAAAAAGTTGACTAACGATTATTGAGATTTTTTCAGGTCAAGTAGACATATATGTCAGTGAGATCATATTAAATTTTTGAAGTCTTAATATCAAAAATCAAAAGTTTTATTACATAAAAACTAACAAAAAATGAGATATTTCCGAAATTTTCAAAATGCCGTACTCAACTCTAAGTTGATCAAATCTTTTTGAAACTGTTATGACATGTTTTCGTAGCTATTTTTAGTTTTTGGTGAAAATTTCAAGTCTCTAGCTCCATTATTTTAGAAGTTATGTCAAAAAGTAATTTTCAGTTTTACGGAAATTTCGGCAATTGCGTATTTTACCGTTTTTCTTCAATTTTTCGACAGTTTTTCCCCGTTTTTGGAAAAAGTATTGAGAAATTGGGAAAATTACCTCCTTTAAGTACCATCTGGGTGTGATTCCGGTTCTATAGAGGTACTGATCGAAACTTTCGGACAAGTATTTCTATACGAAAAAGTGTTCACAGAAAGATAAAAAATAAAAAAAAATAAATAAAAAAAAAATAAACATCATTGTAAAATCATAAGCTTCTTCACTTTGTTCAGAATCTAAAATTAAAGTACGCCTCAAATGCACGTATTATACAGACAACACAACATAAAACTATTTGCTGGGCATAATTATTTTTACAGGAAGCAACATGAATTACGAAACGAAAATGTTGAGAAAGCATAGGGAAATTTTGGTTAAATGATTAAGTCTGAAAATCTAACAAATGTTAGAAGGTGTATACGCTGTACTTTTCAAATCATTTTGAACAATATTAACAGAGTTAAAGCTAATTTAACTAAAAATTATTATAATGTATTTTCTAAACTTTACAATATGATATTTACCGCAGCCCGTGTTAATGTGCACTATTGGTCACCACGGCCGGCGAATAGGTGGAGGATCTCCACCACATATCACGGTGTTACCATTTATACATACAACAATTTATAATTAAAAGAAGAAAATAAGAAAAATACATATCACTGTAAAACCATATTTTTCTCGAAATATTAAGATATCAATAAAAAATTAATGATATTTAATAACACATTTCGCCAAACTCCGTGTAAAAAAAAAAAAGAAAATGCTAAAAAAGACAACTCTAATGTTGCGATATTATTTTATAACTATTCATATAATTTTTGTTTAAATAGTCTGCTAATAATTTAACTCAGCTTGATGACTTGAGTTAAAAGTTTAAAAATACTAAAAATCATTGAATTAGGTAGTGTATTACTAATCAAGTATTTTGAAATAGCCAAACTAAGTTCAATAATTAATAGCAGACTATGTTAACATAAATTATATGTATAGTAAAAATACTAAGCTATAAAATCACAACTTTTAGAGCTGGCTTTTTTTTTATACTTTTCACTTTTTTACACGGAATTTGACAAAGGATTATTGACTTACCAAAAACGAGATGTGTATATGTAGGTATTTTCTGTGTTTGAGACTTTCATTAAAAGTTGATAAAAGTTTATACATTCCTATATTTTAGAAGTTATAACTAAAAAAGGTCAAAAAAGGTTATAGAAAAAGAAAAATGTAGGTATTTTACTTAGTTCGAGAGTGCATTTTGCCTAAAACCTATTCCCTACCGGAGTTTAAGACGAACGGTGTAGTGCGCTTGTCATCAGCATAAAATCGTAAATTTCGAATCATAATAACTTTTAAATGCGATCACCCAATTCTAATTTCAGTGTCATTTTCAGCGTCGAAAACTACATGGGAATCAGAAAAATAAAAAATTCGTGGGAATTACATAAAATAGGTAGTACCTATATATTTAACATAGTATTTATCCTCCGAAATATCATCTTCAAAGTGCCATAACTCACAAACTATTGGTTTCCGCCAAATTTTTTTGTATCAATGTTCTCAGCATCAAAACCTACATAAGAATCAATAATAAAATACTGAAAAAACATTGGGTAGCTAAATCATACTTATACCGAAATATTAACTGTATAAAATAAGAAAACCTAAATCGAAAATGTATAAAAATAAATTAGTAGGTACGTCTTCTAATAAAATTGCAAAATATTTAATATTATCAAATATTCTTTAAGGTTAAGTTGTTTCTTTTATACCAATCATAAATATTATTTAGATCAAATTGTAATTCTATTGTATTCTCCAAATATTTTTGCGTCGTCAGCAAATAATAATATATTAGAATTCGTAGCTGCTTTATTCATATAATTTATAAAAAAGCCAGACATACTTCGCACGATGGGTGTTCTTCGCACGACGGGTGGGATTTTCTTGACGGATGTATTAAATTTTAAAAAAACGATAAATCATTTCTTCAATAAAACGATTCTGAACGAAAGAAGTTAATAATATAAAAAATAAATGAGAAAAAAGTGTGTACTTCACTCGTCGGGTTGTTCTTCGCACGTGAGGTGAGATACTCTTGACGGATGTATTGAATTTTAAAGAAACGATAAATCATTTCTTCAATAAAACGATTCTGAACGAAAGAAGTTAATAATATAAATATAAAATAATAGGTTGGTAAATGTTTAACAAATAACTACTATTATTTAATACTGTTGGGTGAGTAATGTATTTCATATAATTTTTTTCAAATCAAGTCGAATCGTTACGTTGAGTAGGTACTAGGTACCCAAATATTGTGTTTGTGTGTTACGTAACATATGCATGGCAATCCATGTAACCTGTGATAACTGATAAGGCGTCTTGAGAAATGTATTTGGGCGGCAGTCAAAAGCCACACCATAATTACCGAAAAGTATCGTATTAAATTTAGTGTCGAAAAATACATAGGATAGGATAAGCAAATAATAAACAATACCTACCTTTTAGTGTCCGTTATCTAGAAATAAAATATTCAATTATATTGTCCATACTTTCTTCGAATTTTCTTCAGTCTTACCATTGTAAAATGTTTAATTCTTTGTCCGTAAGAAATTCTATTGCACCAAAATATTTGCAATGAAATTCTCTTGCCACCAAATTTCAAAACAAGCGATTTGGCCAATTTTCTTATATGTACGTTAAATTGCGTAATTTTATGTAAAATTAACGAATTTAGTCGAAATTCTAAGTTAAAACGGTTATAAAAAAAAAAAAGTTGAAAAACGATTTTTGAGATTTTTTCAGGTCAAGTAGACATATATGTCAGTGAGATCATATTACATTTTCAAGTCTTAATATCTAAAATAAAAAATTTTATTACATAAAAACTAACAAAAAATGAGAAATTTCTGAAATTTTCAAAATTCCGTACTTAACTCAAAATTGATCAAATCTTTTTGAAATTTTTATGCGATGTTCTCGTAATATTTTTCGTGGTTGGTAAAAATGTCAAGTCCTTAACAGCATTATTTTAGAAGTTATGTCAAAAAGTAATATTAAATTTTACGGAAATTGCTATAATTCCATATTCTGCCGTTTTTTGAAAATTTTTTTTCAGTTTTTTCGCATTATTAAAAAAAATATTGAGAAATTTGAAAAATGACCTCTTAAAAGTACCATCTTGGTTCGATTTTGGATCTATAAAGTTACTGATCGAAACTTTTGGACCAGTATTTCTATACGAAAAAGTGTTCACAGAGAAAGAAAAAAAAATAAACATCATTGTAAAAACAAAAGCTTCTTCACTTCGTTCAGAATATAAAAAATGTTAGAAAAATGTCCAAATTTTTTTTTTTACATTTTCAAAATTTTCTTGCGCCAAAATCTTTCTTATATGATTTTCTATCTATGTTTAAATTTTCATATAGTTAAGATCAAAAAATGATGGTTTCCGAGTCGTTTTTGTCAATTTTTAGGTAGTTTTTTTCCAAACAAAAAATTGAAGAATTGAGAAATTCAAAAAATAACCTATTTAAAGTACAATCTAGAGGAAAATCCGGTTTCATAAAGTTACTGATCGAAACTTTTGGACAAGTATTTACATACGAAAAATTGTACACAGAAAAAAAAATTATCATTGTAAGAACACTAGCTTTTTCACTTCGTTCAGAATCTAAAATGAAAATAATGTTGGAGAAAGGTGGTCCCCTTGTGGTACACCATAGGTAAAATTTATTTGATTAGATAAAAATTTTTCATATTTAACAATTTGAGTTCTGTTTGTTAAAAATTATTTAAACCATTTTACTTAAGGATCAGCAAAACCATAATTTTTAAGTTCAGATATTAATAAACTATGATTTATTCTGTCAAAAGCTTTTTCGATATTAGTATAACACGTGTTTAAGCGTTGAGCCTTATATTATGTTTGAAAGAATCTAATATAATATACTGTTCCAAGATGCATAGATTAGTTAATGTCAACCTGCCATTTCGGAAACCATGTTGTTAATTTATGAACATTTGTTTATAAAGGAGCATAATAGCTTTATTTACAAGTTTTGATAATATCTTTGGAATTATTAACATTTTTTAAATAAATAGGTAATTACTTATAACTAGGGCCCGGAACTCGATGACCTAAAAATATGTAAAAAGTGCATAAAATGATAAAAATTTTTAAAAAACGACATTAAAATGTTAAAAAATGACATTAAAAATTTATATAATTTACAACTTTTAAATTCGAAAAAAAATATTAATCAGTCAATCTAGTGAAATTTCTTTTTAGTCGAAATTCTTGAAGTACTACAGTAAAAATGACATTAAATATTTATGTTTTATCTTTTATAAACTTGAAGAAAAAAATGTAAATACTCTTGAGGATTCTAAAAATTCTAGAAATGTAGAATTTCTACTTTTCTTAAAATTTTGTTTTTTGTCTACTCTGTAACAAAAAATATATATATATATATCATACCTACTAATTATATTTGCAAATAAATGAACAAAATGTAGAAAAATAAAAAAAAAATGCACCAAAAATATTAAAAATGACCGCAAATGGAAAAATTCCCCAAAAAATGCAAAATATAAATTATGCCATTAGATTTCTATATTTCATGAATCAAATTTCTTTGAGTAGGACTAATATTCTAGGTCAAAATATCAACTTTAAACATTTATAAAACAAAAACTTGACAAACGATTTTCAGGATTTTTTTATTAACGTTAGAAATACATATAAATATGTTTGTATTAAACTTTCAGCTCTTAATATTCATACATAACAATTTTATGAATTAAAAACTGACAAAAAATTAGAAATATCCGAAATTTTCAAAATGCCGTACTTACCTAAAAAATTGTCGAATATCTTTGAAAATTTTATGAGGTGTGCGCGTGACTATTTTTAATGGTTGGTGAATGTTTCAACTTTCTAGCTTCATTATTATGGAAGTTCTAAAAAATAATAAAAATCAAATTTACAAAAATTCGGGTTATGCCGTATTTTGTCAATTTTTGTGTGTTTTAGGCATGCGCTTCAAAAAAAGTATTGAGAATTTGAAGAATTAACTTCCCAAAAGTACCAACTAGACGAAATTTTCGATCTATAAAGTTACTGATAGATACTTTTGGACCAGTATTTCTATCAGAACTCGTGATTACATACATACGGAAAAAAAACACAGATTTGTAAAACCAATACTCCACTATCTACTAACCACTCCACACTATCACTCAGAATCTAAAATAAACATAAACATTATAAACATTAAAAAATTTCAAAAAAAATAAAATTCATTGTAAAAACACTAGCTTCTTCACTTAGTTCAGAATTTAAAAAATTTGATGAGAAAAAAAAATGTTGGAAAAATGTCAAATTTTTAGAAATTTTCTTGCGCCAAAATGATTCTCATATTATTGTCTATGTTTTGATTTTCATACAGTTTTAATCAAAAAATTATGGTTTCCAAGTTTTTTTTTTTTTTTGTCAAATATTCGGGTAGATTTTCAAAAAAAAAAAAAAAAAAAATAAGAATAGAGAAAATCAAAAAATTGATCCTAACTTCTCTAAAGTACCAACTAGAGGCATATTAGGTTTCAAAAAGTTGCCGATCAAGACTTTTGGACTAGTATTTCATAATTCACACCTCGGATATTCTTTGCTCTTCTGGTCAAATACTCTCGAAGAGTGTGTATAATTTTAAAGAAAGGATAAAGCATTTCTTCAATAAGAAGATTCTGAACAAAAGAAATTAATAATATAAAAAACAATAATAGTCGTCATTTTCAACACACTCACCAAGAGTATCTGACCCGAAGAGCGAAGAATATCCGTGGTGGGAAGTATGTCCTGATTTCTTGTCTATACTTTACTTTCCTTTATTTTACTTTAATTTTTCTTTTGTCTAATAAATAAAGGAAAAAAATTTAATAAGAAAAAAAATGTTAGAAAAATGTCCTAAATTTTTTTTTCACTTTTTCAAAATTTTTTGCGCCAAAATCTTTTTTATATTATTTTCTATTCATGTTCAAATTTTCATAAAGTTCACTTCAAAAAGCACTGGTTTTCGAATCTTTTTTGTCAAATTTTGGTTAGTTTTTTCAAAAAAAAATTGGAGAAATGGGAAATCCAAAAAAATGATCTCTCCAAAGTACCAATTATAGGCAAATGCGGTTTCAATAAGTTACTGACCGAAACTTTTGGACAAGTATATCTATATGAAAAAGTGTTTACAGAAAAAAAAAAATGAAAAAAATTTACACCATTGTAAAAACACAAGCTTCTTCACTTCTTCAGAATCTAAAATAATAAATATAATTGAAAAAACACATTGTAAAAGTATTAGTCGTTCAAAATTCATAAAATTAAATCTCGTATAATAATGAAAGAATAAAGGTTAATAAATTTGGCTATACTCAGCATTGAGAAGTCTACTTCTGTAAAAATTATTTGAAAAACCTTAATGAAACATTTTCACAGATAAAAAAAGGGAAAAAAATTATAATAATATTTTGTTATACAATTATATTAATTGTTAATTCAATAGGTACACATCAACTAATTAAAATTTATTTACTAATTAAACATGAATTAATAATGTAGATTTTATTGTTCTACACACGCTGACCCAAGGCTATAACTGAAAATAAATTTTGGAGGTAGTTTAAAAACATAAATTTTTTTTTGTTTGTTAAATGATTTGTTTTTATCAGGTTGTTGTCAATTTTTTTCAAATTTCAGGGGAGTATATACAAGAGAAAATTTTTTAAATTTATTATAAAATATTTATATTTCATTAAAAAAATTAGGATATTTCTAAAATTCTGTACTTTTAGATTCTGAATGAAGTGAAGAAGCTAGTGTTTTTACAATGATGTTTATTTTTTTTTTTATTATTTTTTTTTTTTGTTTTTTTTTTTCTGTATACAACTTTTCGTATAGAAATACTTGTCCAAAAGTTTCGA